>VMDR010009558.1:0-33133 GCA_007922815.1 Macrotus californicus
ATGCCAACAAACTGGACAACCTGGATGAAATGGATAAATTCCTAAAAACATACAATTTTCAAAAAATAAATCAGGAAGAATCAGAGAACCTGCAGATTACACCTATTGAAATTGAAGTAGTAATAAAAAAACTCCCAACATACAAAAGCCCTGGACCAGATAGCTTCACAATTGAATTTTACCAAATATTACAAGAAGAACTAACACCTCTCCTCTCAAACTATTTCATAAAATTCAGGAAGAGGGAGGCTCCCAAACTCATTTTATGAGGCCAGCATTATCCTAATTCCAAAACCAGAAAAAGACACTACAAAGAAAGAAAATTATAGGCCAGTGAGCATCCCTGATGAGCATAGATGCTAAAATCCTCAACAAAATACTAGCAAACCAAATACAGCAGGGCATCAAAAAAATCATACACCATAATCAAGTGGGATTTTATCCCAGGAATGCAAGGTTGGTACACAACATTCTCAGATCAATAAATGTGATTCACCACATAAACAAAATGAAGGATAAAAACCACATGATCTATCAATAGATGCAGAAAAAGCACTTGATAAAATATAGCACCCATTTATGATCAAAACTCTCAGCAAAATGGGAATAGAGGAAACATAACTAAACATAACAAAGCCCATATATGACAAACCCACTGCCAGCATCATACTCAATGGGAAAAAACTACAAGTATTCCCCTTAAGATTGAGAGTGAGACAGGGGTGTCTACTTTCACCTCTTTTATTCAACATAGTGCTGGAAGTCCTAGCTACAACAATCAGATAAAAAGAAGAATAAAAGGCATTCAAATTGGAAAGGAAGAAGTAAAACTGTCTTTATTTGCAGATGACATGATACTGTACATAGAGAACCCAAAGGATTCCACCAGTTAACTATTAGAACTGATAAATGAATTCAGCAAATTAGCAGGATACAAAATTAGTACCCAGAAATCAGTTGCATTTTTATATAGCAATAATGAACAAACAGAAAGGGAAATTAAGAAAACAATCACATTCACAATTACTTCAAAAATAATAGACTTCCGGCCAAGATGGAGGCATAGGTAGACACACTGTGCCTCCTCACATAGCCAAAAAAAGGACAACAACCAATTTAAAAACAAAAAACAACCAGAACTGGCAGAAAATTGAACTGTACTGAAGTCCGACAACCAAGAAGTTAAAGAAGAAACATTCATCCAGACGGGTAGGAGGGGCAGAGACAGGCATCTGGGTGGAGAGGACTCTCAGCAAGGCAGCAGCTGAAGGACCTGGGCGGGCAAGGCAGCAGCTGGCAGACCAGGCGAGGCAGCAGATTTTGACTGGGTAGTCCCACAGTTGTGTGCGGATAAACCAGGAGGAACAACTAGGGAATGAGACATCACACAAACTGGGATCCCAGCTTGGGGAAATAAAGCCTCAAACCTCTGACTGAAAACACCTGTGGGGATTGAGGCAGCGGGAGAAACTCCCAGCCTCACAGGAGAGTTCATTGGAGAGACCCAAAGGGTCCTAGAATGTAAACAAACCCAACCACCCAAGAATCAGCACCAGAAGGGCCCAATTTGATTGTGGGTACCGGGGGAAGTGACTGAAAACCAGCAGAGAGCTGAGTAAGCAGCATTGTTCCCTCTTGGACCTCTCCCCTACAAGCAGTGTCACAACAAAGTGATGTGGTTTCCCTCCCCTTGTGAACACTTAAGGCTCTGCCCCTTATTACAAGACAAAAAAAAAGTGGCCCAAATGAAAGAACAGATCAAGCTCTAGAAAAAATACAACTAAGCGACGAAGAGATAGCCAACCAATCAGATACACAGTTCAAAACACTGGTAATCAGGGTGCTCACAGAATTGGTTGAATATGGTTGCAAATTAGATGAAAAAATGAAGGCTATGCTAAGTGAAATAAAGGAAAATGTACAGAGAACCAACAGTGATGAGAAGGAAACCAGGACTCAAATCAATGGTGTGGACCGATGCCACGTCCAATGGCAACTATGCTGTCTGACAAAGTCAACGCATGAGGGAACGGCCTTCAAAGAAGCGTGTTTCTGCCTGGTGGACATGGCATTAGTGGTTCTGCGTGTGCTGTATTGACTATCCTGTTTCTTAATATTCTGATCTTTATAGTCCTGATTATTTTGAATTGGATTGTCATGATCATGATATTGCAAATGGACCAATTACTATCGGCAATCAGAGTTCCTGGAAGTCAGAATGAGACTATGTCTTGGATCAAACCCAATGTGACTATTGGGGAAATATTAGAAAAGTTAGAAAAACAGTCCATAGGAAAGCCCAAGGGGCCCGCTCCGGCGGGATAATATTTACCCAGGAGAAATACCCTGGATAGAGGAAGAAAATAGAAAAGTCCCACCAACTATTCAGACCCAATATAGCCCAGCTTATAAGTTAAACGGAAAGGAGGCCCCCCCTAAAGGGAGGACACGACATAATTAGCTTGGTAGTGGGGATTTTAGGGGAATTGTTAATAGGAATTTTATTATTATTTTTCCTATGCTTGTTTTATTTAAACCTAAAATAAATATCTTAAGATAAAGTAGAGAATAAGAAAGAGGAAGTTATTCAGGCTTCTATAGAAAGTCAATTTATTGAAAAATCACCTATTGTTGCATATTTGATTAATGGTTATTAATTAAAATATTGTATAATTTCTTATTGGGGATTTTCCAAGAAGAACTTATGAGCAAATTACATCAAGCAAGAATAGTCAATAAAAATGAAAAACATATTCCTTGGCAAAGTCTGCCTGCTATAGAGCGACTAGCATGCCAAGGTCCCCCTGGATGCCAAAGAGCAAAAGAATTCTATTCGGAGATAGCTAATCAAACTTAAATCAGTTCACCCATTGTAAGTTAGTAGAACAAAATAATCTTATAGGAACACATAGTAATAGGAAGGGCACTTGGTTCATAACATTTTAGTAGAATAGAATTAAGAAATAGACATAGATCATGGATCAATCATTAACCATAGGCAAAGGAGTTAATTGAAATTCTGTCTGCCAAGTTAAGTTTTTATTCTTAATTTCTAAGACCATTGTATAATGAATTATGATTTTTTGCTCGGTTTAATCATAAATCTATAACCTTAGAAAGTTAAAGCTTGCCAAAAAATCTGTATATAAGCAATGTAAAAAGTGACAATAAATCAGAACAGCTTTGCACAGCCATCGAGTTGTGTAGTTGCCTGTTTCCCATCGCCGACGCCTTACCCACCTTCGGGACCCCCTGGATCCTGCTGCAGCTGGACTGCGGCAGACCAGAAGGAAGAAAGAAACATTCAACCAGAACAGAATGAAGAAAGAAGAATTCAAAAAAATGAGGAGAGGCTTAGGAACCTCCAGGACACCTTTAAACGTTCCAACATCCGAATCATAGGGGTACCCGAAGGAGAAGAGGAAGGCCAAGAAATTGAAAACTTATTTGAACAAATAATGAAAGAGAACTTCCCCAATCTGGCAAAGAAAGTAGACTTCCAGGGAGTCCAGGAAGCTCAGAGAGTCTCAAAGAAGTTGGACCCAAAGATAAGGAGAGAATCTTAAAAGCAGCAAGAGAAAAGGAGACAGAAACCTACAAAGAAGTGCCCATCAGACTGTGAGCTGATTTCTCAAAAGAAACCTTGCAGGCAAGAAGGGGCTGGAAAAAAGCATTCCAAATCATGAAAGGCAAGGACCTACATCCAAGATTACTCTATCCAGCCAAGCTATCATTTAGAATTGGAGGGCAGATAAAGTGCTTCCCAGATAAGGTCAAGTTAGAGGAGTTCATCATCACTGAGCCCTTATTATATGAAATGTTAAAGGGACTTACCTAAGAAAAAAAGATGATCAAAACTCTGAACAGTAAAATGACAACAAACTCACAACTATCAACACCTGAACCTAAAAAAAAAAACTAAGCAAACAACTAGAATAGGAACAGAATCACAGAAACGGAGATCACATGGAGAGTTATCAGCGGGGATGGGGAGAGGGGAGAATGAGGAAAAAGGTACAGGGAATAAGAAGCATAAATGGTAGGTAGAAGATAGACAGGGGGAGGTTAAGAATAGTATAGGAAATGTAGAAGCCAAAGATCTTATATACATGACCCATGAACATGAACTAAAGGGGGGGAATGAGGGTGGGTGGGGATGTGCAGGGCAGAGGGGAATAAAGGGGGGAAATGGGACAACTGTAATAGCATAATCAATAAAATATATTTAAAAAAATAATAATAAAATACTTAGGAATAAACCTAATAAAGAATGAAAAAGACCTGTGCTTGTAAAAATAAAAGACACTGAAGAAAGAAATAGAAGATACAGATAAGTGAAAGCACATGTCATGTTCATGGACAGGAAGAATTAATATCATTAAAATGTCCATACTAACTCAAAGCAATCTATAGATTCAGTGCAATTCCTATCAAGATTCTAATGACATGTTTCACAGAACTAGAGCAAATATTTCAAAAATTTATATGGAACCACAAAAGGCCCTGCATAGCAACAGAGATCCTGAGAAAGAAGAAGAAAGTTGGAAGAATTGTGCTACCTAATACCAAACTATACTACAAGACCAAAGTAATCGAAACATCCTGGTACTGGCATAAAAACAGACACATTGATCAATGAAACAGAATAAAAAGCCCAGAAACCCCCCCACACCTGTATATTCAATTAATATGTGACAGAGGAAGCAAGCACGTACAACGAGCTAAAGATAGTTTATTCAATAAATGGTGCTGGGAAAATTGGACAGATATGTACAGAAAAATGAAACTAGACCACCTCCTTACACCACACACAAGAGTAAATTTAAAATGGATCAAAGACTTAAATGTTAGACCTGAAACCATAAAAATCATAGAAGAAACATAGGCAGCACAATATTGGACACTGCCAGTCAAAATTTCTTATCAGATATATCTCCACAGGCAAGGGAAAGAAAAGAAAAAAATAAACAAACGGGACTACATCAAACTAAAAAGTTTTTGCACAGCAAAGGAAATCATCAACAAAATAACAAGAGAACCCACAGAATGGGAGAACATATTTGCCGATACATCTGATAAGGGGTTAATATCCAAAATTTATAAAGTACTTACAAAACTCAACATCAAAAAACCAAACAACCCAATTTAAAGATGGGCAAAGCCCAAGTACTGGAAGCAACCTAAGTGCCCATCAGTAAATGAATGTATCAAAAAGTTATGGTATATTTACACAATGGAGTACTACGTAGCAGAAAGAAAGAAGGAGATCCTACCCTTTGCGACCGCATGGAAGGAACTGGAGAACATTATGTTAAGTGAAATAAGACAAGTGGTGAAAGATAAATACCATATGATCTCACCTATAAGTGGAGCCTAATCAACAAAACAAATAAGCAACCAAAATATAACCAGAGACAGTGAAATTAAGAACAAACTGACAGTAACCAGAGGGAAGGTGGGAGGGGATAATTGGGGGCAAAAGAGAGAAGGGTTTTTAGGAACATCTATAAAGGACACATGGACAAAACCAAAGGGGGGTAGGATCAAGGGTGAGAAGTGGGGATGGCTGGGGTGGGGGAGTGGTGTGGGGAAAATGGAGACAACTGTACCTGAACAATAAAAAAAATGTTTAGGAAAATGGGCAAAGGACCTCAATAGACACTTCTCCAAAGAGGAATGCATACAGGTAGCCAATAGATATGACAAGATGCTCAACATCACTAATCATCATAGAAATGCAAATTAAAACCACAATGAGATTCTCAGATTGGTCAGAATGGCTATCATCAATAAATCAACAAATGAGTGCTGGTGAGGATGTGGAGAAGGGAGAACCCTTTTGCACTATTGGTGGGAATGCAGATTTTTGCAGTCACCATGGAAAGTAGTATGGAGGCACCTCAAAAAGTTAGAAATGGACTCGGCTATCCCACTTCTGGAAATATATCTGAAGGAACCCAAAACACTAATTCAAAAGAACATAAGCACTCTTACATTCATTGCAGTGTTATTTATAATTGCCAAATATGGAAGCAGCCTAAGTGTCCATCAACAGATGAGTGGATAAAACAACTATGGGACATTTACACAAATGGAATTCTACTCGGCCATAAAAAAGAAGAAAATTTTACCCTTTATAACAGTATGGATAGACCTAGAGAACATTATGGTAAGTGAAATAAGCCAGTTAGAGAAAGGCAAATACCATATGATTTCACTTGTATGTGGAATCTAATGAACAAACTGAACTAATAAGCAAAACAGAGACAGATTCATAGATGGAGAGTAGATGACAGCTAGTGGTGGGAGGAGGTGAGGGGGTAGAGGATTGAGCAAAAAGGAAAAAGGACTCATGGACATGGACAACAGGGTGATGATAGCTAGGGGAAGGGAGGTATAAGGGAACTAAATGGTAAAGGAAAAAAATATTATAAAGATTAAATAAAAACACGCAAATCTCCCTGCTTAGATTCCCAAGACCTGCCCATCACCTAAGGGTAATATCCAAATTCTTTTCCTTGAGGTACCGAGTCCTCTATAATCTGGGGACATCTACAGAAGGTGCAGGCTTGAGGAAGTTGGGAAGGTGTTTGGTTTTGGATAAAGTAGACCCAGGCTGTGTCCTCAAAGACCTTAGGTTTCAGTAAGGGAGAGAGACATGAAAATATCTGACTATATCCCTTCTAATCGGTGTCTTCCCGCCACACTCACCGTTCCCTGAACACATCCTATCTTCTCAACCTGAATGGTTGTCCCTCAAGTGCTGCAATTAAAATCTCAGCTCACATGGAATCTCTCTGAAGCCTTTCTAGCATCCTCAAAATTAATCTCACCTCTACTTCATTCCTCTCTGGCTTTACTCTGGCATAGTTGGGTAAGTAATTGGATGTGGTAAAATTAGGTAAATAAAGTCACCTAAACATTCTTTTAATTTTCACCTCTGTTTTAATGTCACTTAAGTGTTAAATGCTTTATTCTGGAAAAGCAATTTAAAAAGGTGGATTAGCCCTGGCTGGTGTGGCTCAGTGGATTGAGTGCCAGCCTGTGAACCAAAGGGTCGCTGGTTCCATTCCCAGTCAGGGCACATGCCTGGGTTGCAGGTCAGGTCCCCGAGAGGGGTTGTGCGGGTGGCAACCACACATCGTGTTTCTCTCCCTCCCTTCCTCTCTCTCTAAAAATAAATAAAATCTTTAAAAAAAAAAGGTGGACTAGCCCTGCCTGGTCTGGCTCAGTGGACTGAGTGCCAGTCTGTGAACCAAAGGGTTGCCAGTTTGATTCCCAGTCTAGGGTATGTACTGGGTTGCAGGTCAGGTCTCCAGTAGGGGGTGTGCAAGAGGCAACAACACATTGATGTTTCTCTCCTTCTCTCCTTCCCTTCCCCATCTCTAAAAATAAATAACTAAAATCTTTTTTAAAAAGGTAGATTAATTTTATATTTCAGTTGTAAACATAATAGTAATTTTCACTGACAGGTTGTGTCAGACTGCTCTTGACAGCCTTGAAGCTGTAGAGTGGTCAGTGTGAGAGACCCGAAGCCAGGCTGCCCGCAGTCTTCAGAGTCTGGAAGCCAGCTGGCTTTCTCCAAGGGCTGCTGGGCTCCTCCTCTGACAACTGGATGGAGCTATTGCACAATGAAATGCAAAGTGTGATTCTGAACACTTTCTTCTAGGAAAACTCTTAAATTACATTTAAAAGTTTATTCGCCTACAAAAACTTTCACCAGTCTACAAAAGGATGGGCCCAGTTTGTGTGTTTTACCATCATTTTACAGATCACTAATAAATAGGCTTGAGATCAACTTTGATTCCTCTACCAGTTCTGGTCCTCCCAAAGAAACTAACAGAAAATAAGGATCATTCCAGAGCATCATACTTCGGTCTTGGCAGGAAAAGTGAAAGGGGGTAAGTTGCATAAAAGTTTAGGCGAGGGGAAGAGAACTGATAGAGAATGATGAGAGAAAAGAAGACAGTGATTCAATGGGCTCTGGTGCTGGCTATGGATTGCAGTGAGCACCAAAGAATAAAAGATCACTCACCATGGAAATAAAGGTGCCAATGCCAGAACCTAAACCAAAAAATCCCACCTCATACCCCAGTAAAACATAACATGATGTGGAAGTAGCATTGCATTTGGAGTCAAATATCTGGGGTTGAGTTCTGTCTCTGCCACTTCTTGCCTGTGTGGTCTTGAGTAAATTGCTTAATTTTTTAGAGCCTTTCTTACTGTGAAATATGTACTTTAAAAAATGCCCTAACTATCCTACAGGTGATTGTGAAACCCAAAGAAATTTTCACATGTGTTATGCAAGTAGATTTTATTAATATTTGAAATGCCTCTATATAAATAGATATTGAACTTATTTGTGATAATGAAAGCCTCAGCTAATTCTTGGTCTCTTCTGGTAAAGCTGTATTATCAACCACTACAACCTTCTCACAAGACCCTTTTCCTTGAAGTCCCTGCTCAGAAACCACCCAAACTACACCTGTGCTAAAAGAGGTTACAAAAAGCCAAACTGATTGTTATTTTATTTTACTTTTTTACTTTTATAGTTTTAGTATAATTTGGCTGAGAATGCTGTCTCCTTAGGATTTCATTCTCACCCATATCCCACCACTCTCCTAGTTCCTTCATATGCACCTAGAGTCTCCAATAAGCAAGAACATGTATGAAAAAATTCCATTTTGGGGAAGGTAGATAAAAAGAATCAGATATATTACCAAGTCACACAGAAGAAACAATATTATTTATGAATATTCAGGGCATGACATGCACAAATAAAACCAAATGTTGGCTGGATCGTCCCCCTACCCATGAACAGAAGCCCTGTTCTTTCTTCTCTCTTCAAAAGGTGCCCTTCATTCTCTTCAGGAGCCACCTCTAGCATCTTCTCATCCCCACTGAGATCTGTGTGTGTCAGTTCTACCTCACAGGGCTCCTAGTCCCGAAGTAACTCTTTAACCTCACACACAGCTTCCCCTCTTCCTACCTTCCCGGCATCATAGCGCTAAGTACAGCTCTAGCTCTGTCTGTCATTATTTGTTGGTGCCTATCACTTGTCCCTGCATTGTATACACAGTTTCTGCCATGTCCCCCACCAACTTGCAAAAGCAGAGACCATTATGATCATTCACATTTGCACAGCACCTTGCAGTTTACAAGGTATTGTCAAAAACATGATCATATTAAAACTCACTCCAACTGTGTGAAGTCTCTATTGTTCTGGGCTCCCAGAAGCAAGACAGAGACTCATGCAGCCTAAGGAACCCGAAATTGAATGTGGTTGTCTTGTTACCTGCCCAACACACTCCCATTTCCCATGTGGTAACTCTGCCTCCCCCATGTCTTTCATTTTCTTTTTAGCTCCTTCCTGTGGCTATTATTCAAATACAATTCATTTCACCATTTAGCATTTATTAAGCCTGTATACAAATAAAAGTTTCCTGTAGGGGATGTAAAAGCGGATGAGAGAATTTACACTGTAGGAGGAAATTTACAAATAACCAACTCCATTGACTGATTCTCTACCAAACCTTTTCACCAACTCTAACAAGTCTTTTCAGAATGCTGGATTCTGTGCGCCCTGCCAACCTTGTCTCTGCCTTCTGCTCCTGCAGCAATAGTGAGAAACGACATGAGTGAGACATGGCTGTGCTCTTTCTCATAAAAAATAAGAACAAAGCAAAACTCTTGGGTGATTAGCAGAGTGGATTTTTTTCTTGGATAAAGAGGTTGATTTTGTACTGAAGTGTTTCCTGACACATACATAAATTCCTTAAACACTTGGGGAGTTGGGGATTGAATTGAGGGTGTTTTCAGTTTACAGTTCATATACTCGGCGACTAAAGTGTCATCTTTTCTCCCTGTTTCTTTCACTTGAAATGTATGTCATCTTGTAGAGCAGCATTCCAAACCTTTGACAGCTTCTGTATATAATTCCCACTTTTAAAGGATGTCTTTCACAACCCCGATAGACTACATTTCTCTACCTCTTTGTAGAAACCTAACCAAACAGAGACAACAGCCACCAAGCCCAGACTGGTTAATTGTTCTGCAGCCCTGTTAACCAGAAGGTGCACATCTCTAGCCTTAGGACACCCCATATCCAGCACAAGAATGTTTAGAGTAGTGTTTGTGTCAGTTACCTCTATTTCTTTTAAAAATCCCTTTATTTATTTATAATTTTGGTATGTGAGAGAAGATTCAAAAAGCTGAGAAAATAAGGTGTTGCATGGGAGGTGTGCAGTTTGGTGGTTGAAGGTATGAGCTCTGCTTTGTACTGGCTAGATTTATATCCCTGCTTGTTTGTAACTGTGGGCTTTGGATAAAAGACACGAACATTTCAAGTTCTGCATCTAAAACGCCAACCTCAGAGGATGGTTGTGGGCACTGAATAAGACGATGTCTATAAAAAGCCTAATGTAGTGACTGGATCATAGGAAGTAGCAATAAATATTAGTTATTTTAATTCTCTTTTCTTAACTTTTGAGGATAAGAAAAAAATAAAAAGATACATGTGAAATGTCTATTCAAATAATTTTGAAAATCGAGGATCTTATACTTTGTTTTTCATATGTTGGAGTAATAGAGCAATACTACCTGCTTCCATGTTGTTGCACTCCTCATCTCTGAAAATAGCATCTTAGTCTTGAGTAAGAATTCTTTAGGGCTGAGTGATTATAAGACTAATTCTAGTAATTTCACTATCTGTGTATTGCTAATGGAGAGGGTCAGCTGCATAAGACTGTATGGTTTGGCAACTCAGTCATTTTCAAGAAGGTAGCATGTCTACAATGACAGCTGGAACAGTATGCTAATTTGAATAGAGAACTTTCTCCTGCAATGCCTATGTCTCTGAGGTTCTGACTACTTCTCTAAATAATGAAACAAACAGTGGGATGGATTTACTTGGAAGGGATGAATAACCAAGAGAAAGGATGCATTAAATATTGAAACATGGGTCACTTTGAAGAATATAGGTCAGAGTAGACAAAAGAAATGAGTGTTTAGATTAAATAAAAGCTCTGCAATAGGGAATGTGGGAGGAAGTTAAAGAAAGAGAAGTAAAAAAGCATGGAAAAGTTTAAAATTTTGCCAAAGTTTTACACTTAGAGATAAAGTAAGGAAGGAAGAGATTTAGATGTCAGTAGGGTTTGCTCTATGACCTGAGCATCAGAGTATCTATCTTTCAGCATTCATTCATTTGTGCAGTAAATATTTATTGAGTACCTACTGAGTGCTACATTGTCCTTGGAATTTGAGATTCACTGCTGAACAAAATAGGGAAAGATCCCTGACCTCATGAGACTTACATAATTATATAGAGAGACAGACAATTTTCAATAAGTACAATACATTAACTCAATATTAGAAAGTTATAATGCTGTGAACAAAAAGACTCTTAAGGCAACAGAGGAGCTGAGGGTCAGGAGAAATGGGACATCACGTACGGCAAGGGAGGAATTATGGATATGTTGGGTATGGTGAGGGTCAAGGGCAATAAAACTTATTCCTTCCTGGATTTAGTTGTGGACACTACATGGGTGACTTTGCTTCTTGTTATCCTGTCTAACTTTGCTTTTCTAATGAATGTCTCCTGTGATTTAGAATGAGGAATTAAAAGAGGTTATGTGAGTGCCACTGTGAGAGCATTTAAAGAACTTGGAAATCCTATTTATTGAGCTACTGAGAAGGCACCAGTAAAAAGTAGTGCTAAAGTTTTCCAGGGTCCAGGCAGCAAAGGACAGTGAGTAAGGCAGGAAAATGGGTAAGTTCAATGAACTTTAAAGCCACAATGAGGAAGTGCTCTTGCAATACATAAAATGAACAAAAGCTGAACATAAAATTTGTAGTTCAAAAACACTTTCAATTTTGAATCCACTGAATGCTGAACCACTTTAAGAAAATAACCCTTCCCCCAGGGGATTCTAAGATCCTTAATGAAAATTTCAATTAGTTGTTTGCTGACATGATGTTGAGCACCTAGATGATTGCCTCGGATTCTCACTCTCCTCCAAAATGTTGCACTGTGTACTCAAGGTCAAGGTCAGAGCTGGGATCAAAGGATTGATATAAAATGATGAAATACTAATTTGAGATTGGAGCAATGTAAACTGAGGCACAAGAAAGAAACACTTTTAGGAAACATGTCTATTGTCCTGACTGACAGAAACTATGCTGTGCTAAGCATGTTGTCTGCTGGGTCTTTATCTTTGACAGTGGCAAGCAGCCCTGATGACTGCACGTCTCAGTATGTGGGGGATCCCTCTAAACCACAGGGAGAATTTGTCAGCCTCTGATCTACTGAGATGCATTTGTGCCACACTGGGATACTACTCTTCAACTCCCACCCCTGGGCTAGAGAGCTGGTTCGTGAGAAGTGGAGGAGCCAGGGCCATTATGGCAGATTCTGAGACCTTCCCAGCACCTCTCCCAGTGTGACTGCACTGAATGTTGTCATACTGGAGGAAATGGGGTGAACAAGAATTCTCTGTACTTTTTAATTCTTGCACCAGAATAGTCATGAGGCTGTTAAGTACAGCACAGGGAATACTATCAATAATATTCTAATAACTACGTGTGCGGTCAGGTGGGTGCGAAATTTATCAGGATGATCACTAAGTAAGTTATGTAATGTCTAATCACTGGGGTGTGCACCTGAAACTAAAGTAAGAATGTATGTCAACTGTAATTGAAAAAAAATTATTAAAAAAAAATTCTCTGAACCACCATCTAGTTAAGCAGGGTTTTTCCTCTCGGATGCTTCAAGTTGGAGCTTGAAAGCTCACAGAATGATAATAATTGCTTCTCAAAATATGCTGATGGCCGTGATGTTTCCCCAGTGAACTGAGTGACCTAGACAAAATCACCTCTACACCCTAGATAGCCCACCCACAGGAGATATTGCTCAAGTCAAAGTAATTCACAATATTCCACCCAAATTGAAACAATGGAGCCAACTGAAAAGTGTAAGAGGAACTCACGAAACCAAAGGAAGAGAGGAGGGAGTCTGTAATCTTCTATTCTCAACACTGACGGCAAACATGGAAGACATAAGTAAAAAATAGGCACCCGACTGTTACTGCAATTTTTTTTTCATTTGAGGGATTCTTTTGCAGCAGATTTTTTGATATCAGAAAGGGGATTACAGGAGGTATAAGGGACAAGTGTAAGATGGGAAAGAAGCAGACAGAGTCGGGGCACAGGGAGCATATTTCATTTTAATTGGAACCTAAACATTTCACAAGGACTGTCAGAGTTTGTTGGCATGGCTGTGTAACGCCGCTGCTGCTTGCAATTGTTCCATAATGTAGAAATGAGAAAATGTTCCACAGAATTGTGCTTTTCCCCTTTGGTTTTCCTTGTCTCAGTGCAAAATGTTAAGAAAAAGTTTATTCTAAACAAATTCAGCTCAGCATCCAGGTATTATTGCTCAATCAGCCAACTTAAGTACTTATTTTAAAAGTGTATTTTTGACTTTAAACACAAATCCATTGTGGTTTATCATGTTAATATATATTTTGGCACATGCACAGCTCTGGGAAGGCCTGGTAAAATTCCTTAAAGGAGTATGTGAAGGTTCCTGCAGCAGAAGCACCAACTCCCTGTTTCCAGAGAAGATAGGTCTGCATCCAGAGAAGGTAAAGCTGATTCCAAAATTGCCTGCCTGCCCCTCTTATGCGAGAGCCAATGGGGTAAATGTACCAACCGAAGAAGTTATTTTTCAGTTAGTACAAACAAAATCCAAGAACCAGTATTTATGTGGGTGGGTGAGCTCAGATTTTGAAATAAGAACTTAAATTTGTACAACAACTTCAGTTATAATTCGATCCAAGTTTTTCCTCATCTGATCTCCAATAACAACCTTGGAAGACAGGCAGGGCAGCTACTATTTTCACAGATGAGGAGACAGATGAAAAAATACTCAGTGATGGTCCAAGACTATAACATTCTCCTCAAGCAATTAGATGGAGGAGCATTTAACATACAAATATTTGGTTTGTTTCAACTTAAAATTCAGTGCACAGCTATTATATAATAGTACCTCTGGAGAATAAATTGTCCTCAGGTAAATGCTTTAAATAATCATAATATTAGACCAGTGAACATTTTTATATTTTTAGAAATATTGGCAGGAATTATTGTTGTTATTAGTATCCCAGCACAAGAAAAAATTGTAATAAATTAAACAGAACAGCTCAGGAGGGGAAAAAAGTGTTTCCCTGTCTAGAATATTACTGGATGCCGTGGACTCCCAGTTCATCCAGAATATTCTTCCAGAGGTCCTTATATTGTTGAGAGAAGATGGGTATTTGTAATGTAGCTCCAGTCAAAGATGGAAAAGTTAATTCTGCCAAGAACATTTTCAGAGATATTCTAATATTAATCATTACAAGTTGTCTCCCTAATAAAGCAGTATTGCTACCACTGCTGTTGCTACTTTTACATTAATAATAACAATAAATAATATTTTTAAAGTGCTTACTACTCACGAAGCACTGTGCCATATACTTCCTGTGTATTGCTTTTCTTTCTCATGACAATCTTCATCCTCATGCTAGAGAACAAAAACCTCTGACTTGAGGTTAAATAATTTGCCTGTAGTCACATAATTAATATGAACTGGAGCCAGGATTTTAACTTAGGCAATGTAATTTCAGAAACCATGAGCCTAAAAATAATGGGACATTGCCTTCCCAGCTGCTGCTGCTGCTGCCGATGATGACAGCTGACATGTGTTGATTGTTAGTTACTAAAGTTGTTATCAAATTTGTTTCTATTAGTGATCTATGAAATTTCAAGAGGTGAAGTGATTCTTGCAAGTTCTTATGGCTAGTAAGTTCAAGAATAGAGATTCAGATTCAAATAGTCTGATTTCCAAAAAGGGGGAATTTAACCCCATGATTCTGCACCCCCTTCCTGTGAACCATGTCACAAATTAAATTGTAGGTCTAGATTCTCTAGAACAGGGATACCAAGCTCATTTTCACCGGGGCCCACATCAGCCGCACGGTTGCCTTCAGAGGGCCGAATGTAATTTTAGGACTGTGTAAATGTAACTACTCCTTAACAGTTAAGTGAGAGCTCAGCGCTGCTGCTGGGTAGAAACAAGGTGTCGGGCTGGATAAAACAAGGTGGAGGGCTGGATTCAGCCCCTGGGCCTTGTGTTTGCCACCTCTGCTCCAGAACGAGAACCTTAGGCCTTCTGGTCTTTTACATCCAAGTTTCTAGTTTAGGACTTCTCAAACTTTTGATTTGACGAGGAATCACTTTTATTCTTCTGAAATATTATGGATTATAAAAAAGCTTGAGAGACTTGACAAGGTGGAGAGTCAAATTTAAAACAAAGAACTTCCAGATGATTAGGGAGGTTTTTATCAACAGCATAGAGGACTGAGACCTTGAGATTCAGGAAATTATATTCTTGTTTGTCTTGAAGATGCTTTCTACCTGATTAAAAAAAAAGTCATATCTGATTTCATGAGAAAATATTTCAAGGGGATGTGTGATGGCAGGTTCTGCTGCTCTTTCTGGATGCCAGGGCTTTGGGGAGATTTGGGGTGACCTGCAAAAGCACAGCTCTCTTCTAGCCTTGGCAGGGTCTCAGGGCTAGCCCAGAGGTGCTGTTGAAGATGTGTGCGACACTAACACAAGACATGATGCGTGTTTATTTTGCTTTATCACATCGTAAATGGAAACCACCATCACCATATCAGGTATCAAAGGCCATCTTTATTATTACCAATAGCTGTAATGAAGGGAATTATCTTCTATCATGGAGTTCCCCTTAATGCTATACTCTCTCTAAAGGCAAATCCAGGGAAGAAGAGTGCTGCTGAGTGTTCCTATAAGGGGACTGGCTTTTTTCTTTGACAGGCTAGTTTGAATTCAGAACATATATGAAGTGCTATAATATAATGGCTTCCTAACTATCCAAATTCCTAGACAACTCTCCACTTTGGTGGAGACATAAGCCCTCTGAAAAATGTGCCATGGCAAAAGGAAAACACCTGAATGGTTGTGTCTGAAGAGTTGCCTGTGATTGCATTCACTGGGCCCACTTTAAAGAGGGACCCTCATTAGGGAGGTAAAATAGTTCCACTACTGGAAAAGGTCTCCTTGTACATGACCTACCTAAGCTGGCAGGCAGTCCCAGAGGCCTGAACAGGGACGAAGTGTATGAATCAATGCTAGAAGTGAAATATGGCCATGGTTTCCCCAAGAGCACCCAGAGACCAGCCCGATCAGACACCAAGTGGTTAGAAGTGTTTCACAGATGAGGTTGCAGCAGCGAAACACACAGTCACCGTAGAGTTCTGGCCAAGATAGAAACTCTTTGCTTCCTCAAACAATCAAAAGGAGGATAACAACCAATCTAAAATCAATAAACAACCAGAAGTGCCAGAAAATCAAAGTGCATGGAACTCTGACAACCAAGGAATTAAAGAAACAGTCAATCAGACCAACGAGACTGGTAAGACAAGTGGATGGAGAGAACCTGAGGCAAGGCAGCGGACAATGTGGGTGGGGCTGACTGAATAGAAAACTGAGACTCAGAGGTGACTGTGGACTATGGTGGGGGTTCCCGTGGTGGGAGAAACTCCTAGTCTGACATGAAGGTTCACTGGAAAGTGGGGCTGGAGCTTACCAGGCAAGCTGCAGTGTCCCCTCTCTGGCCACTCCCCAAAAGGCAGAGCCACAGCGCAGCAAGGAGAGTTGCCCTGCCCTGGTGAATACCTAAGGTCCCACTCCCTTACAACTTATCAGGTGCACAGAGACAAAGAAATAGAGCCCAAATGAAAGAACAGATCAACACTTCAGAAAGAGAGCTAAGTGAAGAAGATATAGCTAACCTATCTGATGGAGAATTTAAAGCCCTGGTAATCAAAATGCTCACAGAACTCACTGAGCTTGGTTGAAAAATGAAAGAACAAAGGAAAGATACCCAAAGTGAAATAAAGCAAAATATTCAGGGAACCAACAGTGACAGGAAGGAAACTAGGACTCAAATCAATGATTTGGAACACACCAAAGAAATAAGCACCCAACCAGGACAGAATGAAAAAACAAGAATTCAAAGAAATGAAGAGAGGCTTAGAAACCTCTGGGGCAACTTTAAACGTTCCAATGTCCGAATTATACGGATGCCAGAAGGAGAAGAACAAGAGCAAGAAATTAAAAACTTATTTAAAAAAGTAATGAAGGAAAACTTCCCCAATCTGGCGAGGGGAATAGACTTTTAGGAAGCCCAGGAAGCCCAGAGAGTCCCAAAGAAGTTGGACCCAAGGAAGCACACACCAAGGCATGTAATCATTACATTACCCAAGATTAAAGATAAGGAGAGAATCTTAAAAGCAGCAAGAGAAAAGGAGACAGTTACCTACAAAGGAGTGCCCATCAGACTGTCAGCTGATTTCTCCAAAGAAAACTTGCAGGCGAGAAGGGGCTGGCAAGAAGTATTCCAAGTCATGAAAGCCAAGGAACTACATCCAAGATTACTCTATCCAGCAAAGTTATCATTTAGAATGGAAGGGCAGATAAAGTGCTTCTCAGATAAGGTAAGTTGAAGAAGTTCATCATCACCAACCCCTTTTTATATGAAATGTTAAAGGGACTTATCCAAGATATTGAAGATCAAAAACTATGAACAGTAAAATGACAACAGACTCACAACTATCAACAACTGAACCTAAAAAAAACAAAAACAATGAAAACAAAAACTAAGCAAACAACTAGAACAGGAACAGAATCAGAGAAATGGAGATCACATGGAGTGCTTTCAGTGGGGAGGGGAAGGGGAGGAATAAAGGGGAAAAGGTACAGGGAATAAGAAGCATAATTGGTAGGCATAAAATAGACATAAATAGGCATAAATAGGGAGAGGTAAAAAATTTCATAGGAAACAGAGAATTCAAAGAACTTATATGTACAACCCATGGACATGAACTAAGCGGTGGGGGGGGGAATGCTGGAGGGTTGGGAGTTGTAGGGCAAAGGGGGGATAAAGAGGGATAAATTGGGAAAACTATAATAGCATAATCAACAAAATATACTTAAAAATAAAATCCAAAACATATATAAGACAAAAACAAAAACACCCAGTCAGATGTTTTGGGAGTGAGCCACCATTCTATGTGACCTTTGACAAGTCACTCAACCAACCTGATCTTTACTATCCTCATGTATTTTACTAAGTGAAAAGTTGGACTGGTTGTTCATCAACTCTTCCTTCTCACTCTGAAATGCTCTGATCTTCAGTCTAGACTTGTAGATCAGGCTTTGAGACCCATTGGTCTAGTAACCTAAAAAGCTAACTAATTTACTTCCAAAGCTATTCAAAGTATAAAGGAAGGAAATCTTACTCACTGCTAGAATTGGGTTTCAGAGATATTTAATTACAGCATTTGGAGATGTGTCATTCATCCATAGCTGGTAAGAGTCAGGGTCAACTGTTTTATTAAGTCGTTTATCATCTCATCCTATAATTACCAGCCTCCAATTACCTAAATTCTATTCCACCAGAGGAGAGCCTTGTTCTTCTGTCCTCTATCTAAGTCCTAAAATAAACCTATGATGTCCATGATTATCTTTCACTTAGCTGTGTTTCAAGTTTCTGTTTGTTTGTTTGTGAGTTTGTATCTAATTATTTCTACTTTTTCTGGCTATGGAATCATAGTTTTTCAGAATTAAAAGTTATCTTAGAAATTATTTAATCCTATCTCTGTTTTACTTAATTGAGAATTGATAACAGGAAAGATTATACAATTTGCCAAATTTCTACAGTTCGTTAGTGGCAGAGTTACACTCAGGATTTGGTGTCTTACCTTTGACTGGCAGATTTCATGAGATTCAGAAGGCTCTGGTTTCACCAGAGGGCAGAGCCTCATCCCAACTTATTTGAGAAATTTGGAGATAGCTACCTGACCTCAGAAATGCCTAGGTGGAGAGCCATAGTGGTTAAGACAGAATTTGAGCAGCCAGTTAAAGACAGGGGTGGAGAGGGGAGAATAAGAGAAAAGTTGGGGGCATTTGGTCACTTTTTCAACTTGGCAGATGAACTCTAGGGGTGTGTGAGAGTAGAAGGGATTTTACTGGGATTATACAAAATTGAATGTCTTCAAATGCTAAACTATTTAGCTAGATACTTCATTATGTATTCCAAAACTTTTATTTCTGTGAGTTTTTTTCTGCATTTGTGTGTGTGTGTGTGTGTGAATATGTACAACTTCATTGAAAGTTCTAAACACAAAAAGCACAAGTTAGCTGCTCTGGTAAGAATAGATATTGGGGGTTGGTGGGTGAGGGGACTGGCTGGTAGAGCTGCAGAGTCCAATCTGCAGTCCAGAGATGATGGTGGCTTTGAACAGAAGGCAGTAACCACACAGAGGGGACAAAAGATGGGAACACCTGCAGGACAGGGAGGTGGCATGTGGGTGATTTTCTTTTTAAATTTTCATTTTCCCCCCTTGGTACATGTTATTTTATTAAAAAATGAAAGTAAAAATTGCTTTACTAGATCTTAGCCTTGAACCATTTTTAAGTGGATTATCTTTTAGTTTGAAACAATTTCAAACTTATAGAAAAGTTGCAAAAATAGGGCAAAGGACTTTGATATACTCTTTACTTAGATCCACCATTTTTAATATTTGTTATCTTTGCACATTCTCTCTTTTTCCTTATACATAAAAATTATATATTCTTTCTGAATCACTTGAGAGTGCCTTGCCCTTTACCCCTAAAAACTTTATATTTCCTAAAAATAGGACATTCACTTATATGAGTACAGTACAGTTATCAAAATCAGGAAACTTTATTCTGATACATTATTATTATCTAACCTCTGAACCTTATGCAAATTTTACCAATTGTCCCAGTAATAATGTCCTGTACAGCAACTTTTTTTTTTCTAGTTGACGATCAAATTCAGGATTACATGTTTATTTTAGTTTTCACATCTCCTTATTTTCTTTTGATTTGGATCAGTTTCTCCTATTTTGCATTCATTACTGACATTTTTGAAGAGTACAGGCCCATTTATTTGTAGAATAAACCCTTAATTTGGATTTATCAGTGATTTTCTCATGATTGGGTTCAAGTTATGCTTTTTGGAAGGAGTCCTATCTAAGCGCTTTTGTAGCTTTCTCAGCACATCATATTTAGGGGACACATATGTGGTTTGTTAATATCATTGATAAAGTTAATTATTAGTGATTATTAACTTTGGGGTTAGGCTATATATTTAAAAGAGTGGATGTTTCTGTTGTTTTCAGCTCAATGTAGTGTCACTGTAGAAATAATTTTGGAAATACTTTTCAAATTACTGCAGGCTCATGTTTAATTCATATTAAAGTTAGGCATACCTACAGAACAAGGGGTGTGAGCATAACTGCAATACCAGGCCATCATCTAGCGCAATAAACATGTAGATTATGAGAAAATTTCAGGCATAAGTGAACATTGACACAAGCAGAAATAACTTGTTTTCAGTTTCTTCATGTGTGTAGCTTCTAAGGGAGTCATTTGGGTACATAGGGATTTCAATCTATTGACTAAATCTAAACACCAAATGTAAATTATAGCACTTGGGGGGCATTATGCATACCTGTGACCTTCCCTTTGAATGACCTACTTGATCGCAGTGAAAAATGAATGAGTTCAGAGCAATGGTCTTATAGTACTTTAATATATAATGAATCACTCTAATGTTATTCCTATTTGTGGTTATAAAGGAAAATGACCTGTTTCTTTAGATCAACAATGAAAATTATAAGGTTATACTTTGCCTACTCACACAACCAGAAGAAGGACAAGAAAAAATTTAAAAACAAAAACAACCAGGACTGCCAGAAAATTGAACTGTATGGAGGTCTGACAATCAAGGGGTTAAAGAAGAAACATTCATTCAGACTGGTAGGAGGGGTGGAGATGGGCAACCCGGGTGGAGAGGACTCATGGCAAGGCGGCAGACCAAGTGGTCTGACAATTGCATGTGGATAAACCAGGAGGAACAACTAGGGAGCAAGACAGACCACATAAACCAGGGTTCCAGCACAGGGAAATAAAGCCTCAAAACCTCTGGATGTAAAAACCTGTGGGAATTGCTGCAATGGGATAAACTCCCAGCCTCACCAGAGTTTGTTAGAGAGGCCCATGGGGTCCTAGAATGTACACAAGCCCACCCACCAGGGAATCAGCAACAGAAGGGCCCAATTTGCTTGTGGGAAGTGGGGGAAGTGACTGAAAGTCAGCGTAGAACCAATCATGCAGCATTGATCCCTTTTGGGCCCCTCACCCTCCATACAGTGATACAACACAGCGACCTGGGTTTCCCCACCCTGTTGGATACCTAAGGTTCCACCCCTTAGAATGTAACAGGTGTGCCAAGACAAAGAACTAAAGCCCAAATGAAAGAACAGATCAAAGCTCCAAAAACACAACTAAGCAATGAAGAGATAACTAACCTATCAGATGCACAGTTCAAAACACTGGTAATCAGGATGCTCACAGAAATGGGTAAGTATGGTTGCAAAATAGAGGAAAAAGTGAAGCTTATGAAAAGTGAAATAAAAGAAAATGTACAGGGAACCAACAGTGAAGGGAAGGAAACTGGGATGCAAATCAACAATTTGGAGCAGAAGGGAGAAATAAACATTCAACCAAAACAGAATGAAGAAACAAGAAATCAAAAAAATAAGGAGAGGTTTGGGAACCTGTGGGACAACTTTAAACATCCCAACATCATAGGGATGCCAGAAGAAGAAGAGGAAGAAAAAAAAAATTGAAAACTTGTTTGAAAAAATAATAGAGAACTTCTCCAAGGTGGCAAAGGAAATAAACTTCCAGAGAGTCCAGGAAGCTCAGAGAGTCCCAAAGAAGTTGGACCCAAGGAGGAACACACCAAGACACATCATAATTACATTAGCCAAGATGAAAGATAAAGAGAGAATCTTAAAAGCAGCAGGAGAAAAGGAGACAGTTACCTACAAAGGAGTGCCTATAAGGCTATCAGCTGATTTTTTTCAAAGAAACCTTGCAGGCAAGAAGGGGCCAGAAAGAAGTATTCAAAGTGATGAAAGGCAAGGACCTACATTCAAATTACTCTATCCAGCAAAGTTATCACTTAGAATGGAAGGGCAGATAAAGTGCTTCCCAGATAAGATTAAGTTAAAGGAGTTTATCATCACCAACCCCTTATTATATGAAATGTTAAAGGGACTTATCCAAGATATTGAAGATCAAAAACTATGAACAGTAAAATGACAACAGACTCACAACTATCAACAACTGAATCTAAAAAAACAAAAACAAAAAAACTAAGCAAACAACTAGAACAGGACAGAATCATAGAAATGGAGATCACATGGAAAGTCATCAGTGGGGAAGAGGAGGGGGGAGAATGGGGAGAAAGGTACAGGGAATAAGTAGCATAAATAGTAGATACAAAATATATAGGGGGAGGTTAAGAATAGTATAGGAAATGGAGAAGCCAAAGAACTTATATGTACGACCCAAGGACATGAACTTAGAGGGGGAAATGCTGGTGGGAGGGGTGTTGCAGGTTGCAGGAGAATAAAGGGGAGAAAAAAAAATGAGACAACTGTAATAGCATAATCAATAAACTATATTTAAAAAATAAATTTGACATAAAAAACAATGAAAATTATAAAGGCTTTGGGTTTCAGGATGAAATATACTTTATTTGTATGAATCCATTTTAAAACTATTTGGTATCTGAAGTTCATCTTAAAAGATGTTGATGAAAAGACAACCACATTAATGGGGGAAGACATTTATAAATAATATTCCAATAAGGAGTTAACATCCAAAATATATAAAGAACTTATGCAGCTCAACAATGAAATAAACACTTTGACTAAAAAATGGGCAGAGGACCTTAATGGACATTTTTCCAAGGAAGACATACAGATGGTCAACAGGCAAGTGAAGAGATGTCCAACATCACTAATGGTCAGGGAAAGGCAAATCAAAATCACAATATCACCTCACACTTGTTAGAATTGCTATTATAAAAAAGACAAGAAGTAACAAGTGTTGGAGAGGATTTGGAGAAAAGGGAACCCTGTACATTATTGGTGGTATTGTAAACTGGTGCAGGCACTTTGGAAATCGGTATGGTGCTTCCTCAAAAAATAAATTAAGAATGGAACTACCATATGATCCAGCGTGATTCCTTTTCTGAGAATTTATTCAAAGAATAAGAGAACACTAATTCAAAAATATTTCATCGCAGCATTATTTACATTAGTCAAGATATAGAAACAGCCTTAGTATCCATCAACAGATAAATGGATAAAGAAGAGGTGATATACATAATATAATGAATACAACTCAGCCATTAAAAAGATGAAATTTTGTCATTTGCAACAACGTGGATGGATTTTGAGGGTATTATGCTAAGTGAAATAAATCAGACAGAAAAGGACAAAAAACATATTTCATTCATATGTGGACTACAAAACAAAACAAAACAAAACAAAACAAAACAAAAGGAATAACAACAACAACGAAAAACCCAAAGTCCTAGATACAGACCTCAGAGTGGTGGTTACCTGAGGGGAAGGGATGGGGAGGGGAGAGAAATGGGTGAAGGGGTAAGATGTGTGGTGAGGGATGGAAACCAGACTTGGCTGGTGAGCGTGCTAGAGTGTACAGATAGGGAATTGCAGTGTTGTACACCTGACACTTATATAATGTTATTAACCAATGTTACCTCAATGAAAAAAAAAGACACTGATGGAATAATGATTGCCTTTTCTGCAAAGAGGAAATTGAATTTCTGTGGCATTGCTGTTTCTGAACTACTATTCTCAGAATGTGATTTGCCTATTACTGGTGGTGATGTTAAGCATGGCAAAAGGTGTTTTGTTTTAATGAAAGTTTTGGCCACAGCTCAACCACTATGGGTTTAGAAAGAACAGCTAAATGTTTGTTGCAGAGTGGACCCTGCAATTTTACTTCGGATATAGAATGGTTCTCTTTTGAAGCAAATCAGATTTACTAGTTATCTACATTCCCAAGAATGGCAAGAAGAAAAGGCGGAGTGAGGAAAAATGGATGGAAATAGGATTTCAGGAACACTAGTGCTCAGGGCTTAGATGCTGCAGTAGAGGGAATCTTAATTGGGATCATTCATATATCCATCGAGGTGAACCCCGTTCTTCGGAACATTGTATACATAGTTCATTCAGCATGACGAAGCGGCAATGCTGCCAAAGGGTGAAATGGCAGTGGCTCTATGCTGCCATCTGGTGGCAGAATGCTGCATTGTGTCCCCCAGTGAGCCATAGACTCCACTGCCCAGGGGTCCTTGGCTTGACCACCCGCTAATGTGTGAAATCAGGAAGTTTGGCCTGTTTTGTACAGCATGTGCCACAGGAACTACTCTAGTCTTTCAACGTTCTTTTCTCCTCTGTGGAACATGTCTCTCCTCCCCTTAGAGAGCTCAGTACCCTTTGTACTGTCTCTCTTTTTCCCATAGTTTAAGAGCAGCAAGAATAACTAACATTGAGTACTTCCTAGATACAAGGCTTTGTAAATATTATTTTATTTAAACCACTTTACAGATGAGAAAACAGATTTAAAAAAGCCAAGCCCATGTTGGATTATTGGCCTATCTAGAGCCTGAACTCTTAATCACTACACTGCCTTCGCACCTGTGTATGAAATTCAATAAAATATTACCTATCAAATGGACATTTTGTTTGGTCTTACATCTTATTGTGGTGAGAAACATTAACCTCTTATGACAAATTGTCAAGTAGTAGGGAGCAGGATGCAAAAATATTTGTGGGGGGGTCCCTTCACTAGTGTCCTTAAATGTGCCTATAATTAAGACAGATATGTTTCAGAAAAGGCTGAGCCAATCTGGAGAAAAAATAAATTTAATACTTTATAAATAAAATAAAGACTTTAAGCTTGTGGCAAGTGGTAGTTATTCCAGAACTACTCCCCTCTGTAGCCCTACTTAAGCGCTGAGCACTGGCATTCTTGAAAACCTATTTCCATCCACTCTCGCTCTGCCTTTTTGATTTATGAAGATCCCAGAGTGGGATTTCAAGCTGTATACAACCTATAGATTCAGCCATGTCTGGAGATATCTGAAAGACATCCCAGATACTAACATGAGATGCTAGGGAGCACATCAGTGCGAATTTTCTTGAAGAAGACTTACAAGTTCTTTCGAGCTTTAGGACAAGAAAGGAGGGGAGGTCATGGTAAAGTTGGTATAGGAAAGTGGCATTGCTCAGGCTGTTCCATAGCATGCTATTCCGCATGCCCACTGTTACAAGGACAGGAGTCCCCTGCGCACAGACCACTGCCACCACATCTCTGTGAGTGGCTGAACATCACTGTGAGTGGGGACACTGTCTTCACTTAGTCATACAATGGTGGGAGTGTGCTGGAGAATGGAACAGAGCAAAGGCACTGAGTCACATATTGTAGTTTGGCTACTTCAAAAGCCATTCCCAATGTCCTTTCCTCTACCAAATAGGCTGGAAAGCTCAGACACTCACCTTCCCAGATTCCCTTGCAGAAAAAGGTTGCCAGGTGAACTAGTTCAGGACAGTGAGGTGTAAAGTGGAAAGCCATTAGTTTGGGCGACCAGGAAAGCAGTTGAGAAAGACATTTTTGCCTGGCACGCTTCCTCAGGCTGCTGCCCTTCCTCCTTTATCCTTCTTACTTGGAACCAGCCCTGGACACTCACTGTTAGATTTCTTTTTGAATGGATGAATAAATGCCATTAAAAAAAATCTCTGTATAGTAGGAATCTCTGCTGTTTGCCACTGAATGCATCCCTAACTTAGAAAGGCTTCATGAAGCACAGGTGCTAGCTGATAGACACCAAGGTGGTGCTGGTGGCCCACCCCGTAGAGTGGCAGCCAGGGTTACTGGAGGCAATGCCAGGAGGGGCAGTGGTTGAGCTGACAGATGCCAGATGTACAGACTTCGATAGGTTTATGATGGGGCTAGAGTTCCAAAATTTCTACAAGTGGGATAGGAGGCTGAACCCAAGAACTAGACTTTGGGTTTCTTTGTTGTGATTCCTTTGTCCTTATCAGCTGGTGTAGCCTGAGGAAACTTGGAGTGCAAATGCATCGGTGTTTATATTCATGGATTTCAATGTATCATTTCGCTGATTTTTCAAGGATCTACCATGTCCTTAATGGTTCAATGGATCAATGTTTTGCAAACTTTTCTGCAAAGGGACAGATAGTAAATATTTTAAGCTCTGCAGGCCATTCAGTCTCTGTTGGAACTACTCAACAGTGCTGCCACTATTGCAAGAAAGCGAAGATGAACTATATGTGAATAGATGACTATAGCAATGTTTCAGTAAAACTTTACTTACAAGAACAGGTGGTGGGCAGGATTTGACCTGAGAGTTGCAGTTTACCAAACCTTCCTGCTGCATAAGACCCCCATAGAAGTATTTCTGAAAGTGTGGACTGCAGGACATCAGTTCCCCTGGTTATCTAAAAAAAAAAAAAGGGAGGGGAGGAGTTAGAGATGAATACATTTGAAAAGAACTGAGTTAAAAAAAGTTAAACCAATTTCACTTTCTCTTGGTACAACATCTATCCAGTCTCTGAAGTTAGAAATCTGTGGGTTATTTATTATTTATTCTCTCCTGCAACTAATGTATTTCCAAGTCATTAATTTTACTTCCTAAATAGTTTTCCATTTTTGTCCCTCTCTCTCCATCCCTATTAGGCTAAATATTCTATTTCAGGTTCTCGCTGCCCTTCCTGTTGGGTCTCTCCTAGTCCCAAACCCCATCTGCCAGAATCCTGAGTCAAGAGGACAAATCTAACCATGTCAACATCCTGCTTAAAAGCTGTGGACCACCTCTCCCTGGTCAGGGCAACACAACATTTTTAACTGGTGTTCACCGGGATGTGAGACGTGCTGTAAGGAAAATTCTGTATGAAACGTTGGATAAACCAGTTTGAATAGAGTTCTTTACTTCTCAGGGCTCTTAATAAACAAATGAACATTTTGACTCTTTAAGAGGAAATAGAGAATGTAGCACTTCTGAAATCCAGCCGAGCACCCAGCACCCCTTTGTCGTGGGGGGACACTGTGGCAGTTAGTATTCCAATACAACTTTTTGAGAAACACTCCCCTATAGATATTGCCAAAAATTCAAATTCATGGGAAATGCGTTTCCTTCCATATCCCCAGGCTAAGAGTTAGTTTCTTTTTTGACACTGCCCATAACTGTTTTTCTTCTCTGGATTGTCTACTTTTCTCTTGCAACAGGGCCTGGGCACATGGGGAAAAACTATGTTTGAGAGTCAAAAAAATTGGCCATGAAATTTCCACTGCTTACTAGATGTATGAGCTCAGGTTAGTTTCTTCAGTTTCTTTGAATCTCTTTTTCTTCATCATTAAATTTGATATAAAACCTACCTCATATGAATGTTTTGATTAAATTATACACCATCCATAAGGTAAAAAGCTAATGACCAGTATATAGGAACTGCTCAATAAATACTATTTCTATTTATGTTTGAACTTTCAGGGGATCTCAGCAGAAATGCCACAGAATCAGCTCTATTTGGTTCAGCCTCCTACCTCAGTAGTAACTGAGTCTCTTGTGTACAAGGAAAGATCTTGGGAAAATATCGTTAGCCATTAACAGAGCATTGTCCCTCTGAGGTACGTAGGAACTACAAAGCTGGCCTCAGGTGGCCCTCTCTTCATTTGTCGTCCAGGTGGTTACACGGCTCCGCAGTGTGAACTGCAATGCCACAGGTGACTTCCTGCCAAGGCTCCAGCGATGCATTTAAGTGAACATTGTTTGCATTTTGCATTAAATAAGGTGAACCTATCTGGCCCTTGTCTTACGTCAACATTTTTTATTTCCTGAATTTATTAATGAAACAAGTGGTAGGTTTTTTGCTTGTGTATGAATCACAGTATGGTCTTTAGAACTGTGCTAGCCATTAATTTTTATTTTTAAAATTTTAGTTAAAGATTTTTAAGAAAACACTACAAATTTTAAGAAAAATGTGAACAAAGCATGATGCATTTAAAAATGGGCATGGAATACTTATTAAAGAGATGTAAAGTTTCCCTAAAATTAATGTGTTTAAAATAATCTAGAAAAATACTTGATAAAATATACAATGGATGGAGCAAGAAATTAGATGGAACAATTTCTAGGAACAACTTAAAAATCAGAAATCTCGGGTGCTTTCACTTCTCTGTAATGCTCCATTTTTCTCAGTAGATGGCAGCCTTCTTCTTCCTGCAGAGCTTTTATTTACACTAAGGTGTAAAGGGTTGACAATCAATTACAGCAGCTACTGAACCCTGTTTGGGTCTCAGCTAATCACATACACACAGCCTTATGGCACCTATAGGACCCTGCACATAGAGCAGATTTCATAGTTAAGCCAATATTTTAACTAGAGTAAAGAAATTTACTCCTGTATTTTACATGTCTATATTCACGAAATGTAAATTTTTTCATTAATCTCTTGCTGATGATTCATACCCATAGTCCCAAATATTGCCTCTTTCCAATATTCTAACTTCAGCTTAGGCCTCTTACTCTAGGCAGGCGACCCATTAACTTTTTAATCAACTCATTCACTTTTTCATTTGTTCCTTCATTCCATGAACAATCATTCCTTCATCCCCACTGTATGCCATATGCTGCTAAGCTCAAAGGATACAAAGGATGCAGAAGGTGCATGGGAGCCCAGAGAAAGTGGGCCACAGCTAGCCTGCGGGAGGGTGTGTGGAAGAGCTCCCCGGAATTATTAACATTCCCTAAGCCACGTCTTAAGGGATAAAAGGAAATCAGTTCAGCAGATCCCAGGGCCAAGCTTCATTCCAGGTGGGGAGTATTATGAGCACAGCAAAGGAGGTGAGACACATTGTAGGGACGTAGGTGCTTTTCAGAGCTGCTCCACTCTCATGCTGCCAGTAGTTCTCCATCCTGGCTGCGGATTAGATCCACTTGGGTACCTTCTAAAAAGTGCCAGTTCCTGGGCTTCATTCCTAGATAGCCTTCTTTAATGTGTCCAGAGATGCCTGGGTACTGGTATTAAAAAATGTTTTTCTGGGTGATTTTAATACGCATCTAGCATCTCCTTAGTGAATGAGTGAATGACGGCAGGTGAGCTTGGGGAGGTAGACAGCAGTCTCCACATTTTACCTTTGAGATGCTTGTTAAATATGTAGCTCCTGTGCCCCCTCCCAGGAAATTTAGGAATTTCCAAATGAATCTGGTAAAGTGGTCAGAAAGTCACATTTGAGAAACACCAGAATACATCAGGGAAACCTTGAAAGTTATGCTGAGGTGCCTGGTCCTGTTGTTAGTGTGGTATCACTAAAGAGATGTTATTTATTCATTGTTTGTTTGTTTATTTGCAAGGGACAGAGATGGCTTTGGAATTGCTTTGGAAAAGAGCCACTCCAGGGGTCCTGTGGGAAGGATGGTAGGACAGGAGACCGGGTGAGAGGAGACGATAGACTGACCTGGGGTGGTGGCAGTTAAGGATGAGGGGTGGGGGATGTAGGACAGTGGGGATGCCAGAGATATTTAGAATACCAAATTGTCAGGATATGGTGGTTCTTAGGGGCAAAAAGAGGACAGGACTACGTTAAGAGACCCTAAGTTTTAAAAATGATTATGTTGCCTTATTATACACATTTTTTTTAAAAAAAGCTATAATGATCCATGTAATGAGTATGAGAAAATTCAGCAAAATTCTGTTCTTAAAATTTTTCATTTAGTAAGTTTTATTTTTGTTTGTTTTGTGTGATTCCAAATAATAAAATTTTTCCAAGTGTTTTTTTCAGTTGCTGGTGCCTTAAATACGAACCAGGTGTGACTATTGGGAAATCTAGTGCTACTGAGGGAGAATCAAGGATTAATTTCAGGGTGCCTGGGTGGCTGGTGGTTCCACCAGCTCATACAGAGAATACAAAGGTCTGAGGGTTCTGTTCTATTTGCAGGATGGACTAGTGCAGAAGCCCCTCCAGCTTCCAATATCCCAGCTTATGTGCAAGAGCTGCACCTCACATGCTGATTTAGGAGCCATAGGCATGTTTGTGATTGCTAAAAAAATAAGAGGGGAATGCCTATTTTTGTTTTATGAAGTAGATTTCCTTGTCTATCTAATCAAGGAAGGTGGCAAGAATGAAATCCACAGTGACATAAGGAGGAAACCTTTCTTACACTTCAGAGCTCGTGAAGAAAGATGTGAAGAACGAAGAGAAATACCAACGAGGTAGAAGGAAGATTTTAACAGGAGGCCAGACGTCAGTGCAGGTGATGAAGAAGACAATTCTGCTAAGCGACACACTTGACAGATGTTCACTGATGATAGTATTATAAAGGAATATAGAGTGATGATGATAGAATGGAAGGAACCTACTAATATAGGGGGTGGAGATGTAAACATGAGTTAGAAGGACAGGAGATTGTAGTCACAATGGGTTATTGAGCCCTGGCTGGTGTGGCTCAGTGGGTTTAGTGCCAGCCTGCGAACAGAAAGGTTGCCGGTTCGACTCCCAGTCAGGGCACATGCCTGGGTTGTGCGCCAGGACCCCAGTTGGAGGCATGCAACTGATCGATATATTTCTCACACATCAATGTTTTCTCTCCCTCTCTTTCTGTCTCCCTTCCCCTCCCTCTAAAAAATAAATAAATAAAATCTTAAAAAAAAAATGGGGTATTGAAATTTAAGAAATCAGGGATGAGGCAACCTGGCGGGCAAGTATCTTAGCTTGGATTGCTATAAAAAAATACACTACAGACTGGGCAGCTTAAACAACAGAAATTTATTTTTCACAGGTAAGTCCAAGATCAAGGTATAAGTAGATCCCACATCTGGTGAGAGCCTTCTTCCTAGCTTGTTGAGGGTCTTCTTGTTTTACCTTCACATGGCAGAGAGAGTGATTGAAAGGGAGAGAGAGAGGGAGAGGGAGGGAGGAGGGGGAGAGAGAGGGAGAGGGAGGGAGGGAGGGGGAGAGAGAGTCAGAGCGAGCCAGAGAGAGAGCTCTTTTCCTCTTTTTATACAGACATGAATCCTGTCACGTGGGTTCTACCCTCAAGACCTCATTTCCTTCCAGAGGTCCCATGTTTCAATACCATTACCTTAGGAGCAGAAGTTCAGGTTTCCACATATGAACTGTGGAGGAACACAAACTTTCAGTCCATAATAGCAAACTATAGGAAGGCCACAGGCTGGGGTGCCTTCAAGAAATGGTGATGCTGGAGTACTGGGTTAGTCATGAGGTGCATTGACAGCATCGACCAAGCCAGCTAAAGGGTGGTAAGATAGGAAGGGGGCAGGGTGGAGCCCTGAATCAGAGGAACAGGTTTAAATTCTTCTATGAATGAGGGAAAAGTTGGGGGAACTGTGCAATATCAGAGAGATAGAAGGTGGTTTAAATGGAGGACTTAACTTACAGGAAAACATTAAAAAATTCAAATATGAAGTAGTATTACTAGAACCTAGTATTACTAATTACTAGTATTACTAGTAATAGTCTAGAACCTTTAAAATTAATATGTGTTGTGTGCTTCCTAAATGTGGGGCACTATTTTAAGCTGCTTTACATATGTTAATTTATTTAATAGCAACTTTCTGAGGTAGATATTACCATTATCTACATATTACAGATGGTATAAAGAAGTAATTTCTCAAGGTCACAAATCACTTAAGTGGTGGGGCCCAGGTCTGAGTTCTCCCCCTCTGACTGTTGTGCCTATATACCTACCCACTTCCCTGTGCACAGGTGGTCGTCACTCTCAGCATTTCTTTTTTCATTTTCTCCACTTCAACATCTCTAGATCTTCATATTCCTTTTCCTATGATGTTTGCTGTTTTCTTATAGATTCTGCATATTTGGTTAAGAAGATCACCTTTGGAAATCAGGGCCAAGATGGAGGCATAGGTAGACACACTGTGCCTCCTCGCACAACCAAAAGGACAACAACAAATTTTAAAACAAAAAACAACCAGAACTGACAGAAAATCGAACTGTATGGAAGTCCGACAACCAAGGAACTAAAGAAGAAACTTTCATCCAGACCAGTAGGAGGGGCGAGACAGGCTGGGTAGAGAGCACTCGTGTGCATGGGACGGCTGGCAGATTGGGGAAAGGTGCTGAGGGCCAGGAGAAGTGGCGACTGTGGACCGGGAGTCCCACTCCCTCGGGCAGATAAACCAGGAGGAACAACTGGAGAGCGAGACAGATCCCACAACCCAGAGTTCCAGCATGGGGAAATAAAGCCTCAGAGCCTCTGATTGAAAACTCCTGTAGGAGCTGAGGCGGCAGCAGAAGGAGAAACTGCTGGACTCACAGGAGAGCTCATTGGAGAGACCCACAGGGTCCTAGAGCGTACATAAGCCCACCCACCTGGGAACCAGAACCAGAATCAGCACCAGAGGGGCCCATTTGGACTGTGGGTGGCACGGAGGGTCACTGAAAACCGGCAGAGAGCAGAGCAACCGCCATTGTCCCCTCTCGGTCCCCTCCCCCACAAACAGCATCACTACACAGCGATGTGTCCACCCTGTCCTGGTGAACACCTAAGGCTCCGCCCCTTACTCCATAACAAGCATGCCAAGACAACAAAAATGGCCCAAATGAAAGAACAGATCAAAGCTCCAGAAAAAATACAACTAAGCGACGAAGAGATAGCCAACCTATCAGATGCGCAGTTCAAAACACTGGTAATCAGGATGCTCACAGACTTGGTTGAATTTGGTCACAAATTAGATGAACAAATGAAAGCTACAATAAGGGAAATGAAGGAAAACGCACAGGAAACCAACAGTGATGGGAAGAAAAACAGGACTGAAATCAATGGAGTGGACCAGAAGAAAGAAAGATTCAAGCACAACACAATGAAGAAACAAGAATTCGAAAAAATGAGGAGAGGCTTAGGAACCTCCAGGATGTCTTTAAACGTTCCAATATCCGAATCATAGGGGTGCCAGAAGGAGAAGAGGAACAGAAAAAAATTAAAAACTTATTTGAACAAATAATGAAGGAGAACTTCCCCAATTTGGCAAAGGAAATAGACTTCCAGGGGGTCCAGGAAGCTCAGAGAGTCCCAAAGAAGTTGGACCCAAGAAGGAACACA
>VMDR010009559.1:0-33118 GCA_007922815.1 Macrotus californicus
AACTCAAGAGTTTTAAACGAGATTAGGTTGGGCAATATATATGAGTCATTTGTCAACTTCAAAATGAGATGAAATGTTAACAATGAATCAAAGAGCCAGTGAAATAGAAAAAGCTATTCGGTGTTGTGGTAGGAATTATTACTTTATTTTTTGGTCTCTGCCCCTTCCCCAGGTCTGGATGTTGAGCCTTCCCTTCCAATCTGTGAACTGCTCAGTAATTTTTCAGAAAACTCCTTTTTTCTCCTTAAGTTAGTCACAGCTTTTGTTTCTCACTGCTGTAAGTATTAATTGATAAAGGCTCTCATAGGTGGATTTTAATTAATGTTAAGTAATAACTGAGTCTTTGTAGAGTCACTGCATACTCACTCTGTAAAATATGAGAAATATTTTCTGACTTTGAGAAGCTCAGACTGCTTTCTACCCCATGTTTCTCAAACCATCCCAGTTGGGGCTGGAAACTCTCTCAATTGCTGCCACGCATCAGCACTTCCCTGTGGAAGCACATGACACCTGCAGATAGCGGGAAGGTTCCCAGGAGCATCTCACAGGTAGTGTGCAGAAAAGTCTTCTTGACCACTCCTTGGAAATTACCATTGCCCTCTCCTGCTCCAGCTGTTCTAGTGGTGAATTCTTTCATTGTCAATGCCCAGAAACGCAGCTGTTCTGGCAATGCCTTCTCAAAACTGTTCCGCTTCTGGGGCCATACCCCTGAAACATGCAAACTCATGTGAAATGTAGTAGTGATTCAAGGTAGATGACCATTCACTGTCTGATGAGTATTCCAGAAAACAAGCCCTGGTAATTCCACTTTGGGGAGACTTTTTGGAAGATTTGGGACTCCTATTGCTTCTCAGAGGATGTGTTGGACCTGGACAGAGAGGAATGAAGTAAGAGTATAGGAAATGGGAAAGCAAAGATGCTAAGGGTGATAATGAGTAAGCCTTTGACTAGCACTAAGAATAGACAACCCTAAAATGGAGGGGAGGAGTCCTATGGACCCACAGAGCTTTGCAACTGGAACTCACCTGAGTGAAGCACAAAGGTGTGGTGTGGCTGGGAACAGGTGTGTGAGATACTGATTCCCTCAGCCTTTGGGATGACCTGGAGGGAACTGGGGCTGAGAGAGAGCAGCCACCCCCAGCTGTGATCAGCTGGGACCATATACCCAGAACGCCAGACAAATATTACCATTTTCAAGATGTACATAAATGACAAAGGTTGGGAAGAACTGCTATGATACTAGTGGAAGATGAGGCAGGAAAGGTAGCATTAAGTCCTACTGCACAGGAAGTTGAATGCCATGGGAAAGAATTTGGTATTTCCTGGAGGTCAGGGAAAAACTACAAGGATTTTGATTGACACAAGATTAGCATTGTCATAAGGCCATGATGTGTTAGACCTAAGAAAGATCCAGATCCAGATCATGTAATCCACTCATTCTCAGTCTTAGAGGGAGGAGGAAAGGCTAGGACATAACAGTGTCACTTGCATACTTTATAAAAAAATGCCCACTCCTCTCCCCTTGCAGATTCAGGTCCATCCGATGGGGACAGTGGTGGCGGGATGCCATCTGTATCCAGAGCAACCATTTTCAACCTTTGTGATCTCACAGCACACATAATTTCTTTCTGCAGCACACCAAAAATACATTATCTTTGCCAATCTGAACAAAAATAGATATAATTTTGATAGATTTACAAAAAATAATAATAGTAATCACCTATGCATCTTGCTTCAAAGTGAATTTTTAAAAAATCAAGTGCCTATACTTGTACGTAAGGATTTATGGTACCAAGAATTAACCAGTCAGATGCAATCTTATTATGTGATGTGGCCAATAAGATGCAAAACCGTAGATTTACGGTTTAAGATTTATATATTTACGGTTTAAGACAGGGCATTCACATTGGACGGCTACTGTTGTGTTGGCTGTTGTCATTTTTTAATTTGACAATCTAAGGGAAAATAGGTCAGGTATTGCATGTTTTAAAAATTCTTTAAAAAATAAAAAGCCTTGGCTGGTGTGGCTCAGTGGATTGGGTGCTAGCCTGAGAACCAAAGGGTCACTGGTTCGATTCCCAGTCAGGGCACACGCCTGGGTTGCTGGCCAGGTCCCCAGTTGGAGGCACACAAGAGGCAACCACACATTGATGTTTCTCTCCCTGTCTTTCTCCCTCCCTTCCCCTCTCTCTAAAAATAAATAAGTAAAATCTTCTTAAAAATCTTAAAAATAATTCTTTCAGGCACACTGGTTGAGAATTGCTGCTCTAGAGTTTTCTTCAGTTAAACTACTCTGGTTCATGCTGATTAAATCTACAAGTCTTTGTTTTTCAGACATGTGGATCAACCATTACCCTGGTGAACTGCCTGTTTTTTTCTGTTCCTAAGGGAGCTCTGATCAGTAAATCGCAACCAGATTCCTTCAGGTCTGACACTCGAATCACCTCCCCCTGTCTCTGTGGCCTATTATTGTAATTACTCCCTCCAAGTCCTCACACCAGTATTCTGTTATTGCCATTGAAATCAGGACCTAATTCCACAGTAGTGTTCCCACCCCATTCCACACTTCTAGCATAGAGACATCCCTGCATCTCTCTAGAACTTTCTAAGGTAGAGTTTTCTCTCATCAAGGCATTTCTTAATTGGAGGAACATCCTGTGGATCCTCTGAAGTGGGGGCAGGGCCAGGAAAGGGGTGGGGTGATTGGACAGGTTGCACATATAAATCACTAAATAGTCAGGTATTGCATGTTTTAAAAATTTTTCGTGGCACACCGGTTGGAAATTGCTGCTCTAAGCTTTTGAACTCCTATTCCTCCTGGGGCAATTGTGATATTTCAGCCTCATTTACTGGTTCAATTAACCAGCTAAGGAGACTGTTCTGTAGAGATTCTCAGCCTTGATGCTTATTAGAAACATCTGGGGCAATTAACAAATTTCTCATGCTCAGGCTACTCCCCCAAAAAATTAAATCACAATCTCTGGTGGATCTCAGCACTATCAATATTTTACGGGTCATTTCAATGTGCTGCCCAGGCTGAGAACCGCTGTGTTAGGCTTAGGCCAGAGTACTCACATCAGTACATTCAGTCACATCGAGCTATTCCTTCATCCAATCTATTTCCACCTATGTTTCCCAGGATCCCACTGGGAATTCAACCTTTAAATTCATCCTTTTCTATAACTCAACCAAAGTCAAAGAAGAAGTCAGTGGTAGAGCCACTACTAGAAGCAGGTCTTTCAACCCCCACATACTACTTCTTTGCCACACCAACGGGACCTGAGGCTGATAAATCTGGAAGTACCATAGGAAAGAGCCTGGGGAGTATGTTTGTGAGTTTCTCTGTGCTTGTGGTGGGTGATGGCAGGGGGATTCTGGAAACTAGGGAAACAATCCAGAGCTTGTTACAAGAACCTAGATATGAAACTACAAAGCATAGGACTAGGGTGGAAGCAGCAGGAGTAGAAATGAAGGAGTGGATCATGAAGACCTTTGAAAGGAACTGCTGTGATTTCTTGAGTGAAGGTATGAAAGGTGAATAAAGCCTGAAGGGGGAGCCTACTTAGGCACATGGGGAAGGAAGAGTTTGTATGTTAGTTTTTCTAATTGAAGCATAGGGGTATAGACTGGGGTTCTCAGAGGACAGAGAAACCAACATCAGCCCAGTTGCCTCATTCCTGGAGTGTGCACCCTCTGGCATGCCGACTCTGGCAGTGTCTGTGTGTGCCGCTCTGGGTCGCCCTCTTTCACTCAGCACCACCTGTGACAAGCACACACTCTGGAAGCACACCTGGCCAGGGCGAGGTGAAGTGAATGGCACAGAGCGACAGGCTCCCACAGGCCAGTCTGTGCTGCTGACCTCCATATACCAGAGTATCAGACACCCCTGGTCCAGAGTCTCAATTCTGCACCAACGTCTAGGCAATCTTGGGCACTCCCAGGATCTCCTGGAGCCTTTGAAGCTTCAACTCTGACTTGGGTCTAATAAATAATAGCCACCTTTTTATTATTATTTTGAACTTTTTATCAGGTAAATTAACTTGCCACAAATTTATAATAGTGACTCAAGGTGTAGTAAGGAAAATCCTGGCATTTACTTTCCCAGTCCAGGAAACAGAAAGGTTTAAACTTTTGTATGAAAAGCACAAGGAAACTAAAAGAGGAATCTGTTAAATTAGATCATGAGAGATTGGCTTTGCAAGGACACAGCAATCACTCACGTAAGCATAGGTGACAGCTCTGGTCCAATATATGTCCCCTCCTATGATGCTTAAAGAATTAATAAATGTTATCTTTCCCTAAAGTTTGCTTAGATAACTATTTTTATATAGAAATAAAATATTTTACTAGATAAAAACATTAATGCTTATTTTAGGATTTTCTGGAAGTGTCAGAAAAGCAGGGAAATTTTAGATTTGATACTTGGAAAGACTTCCTCACAGCAAGGCTTATCATTTTATAGAAAATCTTCTCAAAGGAGAGGTTGGTAACTCTGATGTTTGTGCTACTTAGAAGTTAGACTAGCTTTTATACTAAAAATTTGAATGTGAAGGCAATTCCTTCCTTCAGTTAAAGGGTGATGTTCATACATTCAATGTTTTAACTTTCCACATCTTTTTTATTTGTTTTTAAGCTTCCCATGATAGGACACTAATTAGTCCAGAATAAGCCAAAAATTGAATTTCAAATGATCTCAGTATTTCCCTGTGTTTTCTAGCCCCTAAAGTCAACAGGTAGGCTGTTATTTGCTAGTTCTACAGTGATGAATAAAGCAATTGTTAGTCAAAAATGAGAAATTAAGTGACAAGTTAAGCCATATTTACCACGGTTGTCAGATGACATTTATGTTTAAAAACCATGATTCAAGGAACTAGCTTTAAAGGCAATTGCTATGTGAAACAACTGTATGTATTGTTTCATTCCCTTTGCTCAGCAACTTGGAAGTGAGTGAAAAATTCCCATTTTACAGATGAGGAAATGGAGGGCTCAGAGAAGTTAATAACTTGACAGGGTCACCAGGTTAGCAGGTAACAGACTTGGGCCTGGACCCCAAGTGTGTCTGAGTCCACAGCTCCTTCCATTGCATCATTACCGCCACCCTGAGAGAGCAGCCGCTGCATTATTATTGACAGTCAGCTAGATGTGGAAGCATGACCTCCAGCTGAAGTGAGGGTGGACCAGGTATGACTTTGGGAAAAGTTCATAGGAGGAAAATCAGGATCAACCTCATAAAGACTGGCTGGCTTATATGGAAATTGATGACAGGAAAGGGCCTTTACCCCTACATAAATAATTTTGGGGCCAGTCATCATCCTGGGTACTGGAAAATTCTGGCATAAACACATATCTTTTGCTCTGGCTGGTGTAGCTCAGTAGATTGGGCATGGGTTGCGAACCAAGGGGTCACCAGTTTGATTCCCAGTTAGGACACATGCCTGGGTTGCAGACCAGGTCCCCAGTAGGGGGTGCGTGAGAGGCAACTACACATTGATGTTTCTCTCCCTCTCTTTCTCCCTCCCTCGCTCTGAAGAAAGAAAGAAAGAAAGAAAGAAAGAAAGAAAGAAAGAAAGAAAGAAAGAAAGAAAGAAAGAAAGAAAGAAAGAAAGAAAGAAAGAAAGAATGAAAGAGAGAGAGAGAGAGAGAGAGAGAGAGAGAGAGAGAGAGAGAGAGAGAAAGAAAGAAAGAAAGAAAGAAAGAAAATATCTTTAAAAAAACATTTCTTTTGTTTAAATCACTGTTAAATGTTTTCAAAAGGTATCACACACTAAGCTCTGCTTCTCTTTTAACATCTTTATGTTAATTGGTGTTCACAAAACTTGTTCTCTATAGGAGAATTCACTGGATGGACAGAAAAAAAATGCCATGTAAGGAAAGTAAATTTTGATGCTCTGGAGATCAGAAGGGAAGTTTTGGAGTAGAAACTACACGAGGATGGCAGGACACAGTGGAGGTTCTCGGCAAGGGGCCGCTGCTAGTCCAGGAGCTGGTGTGAGGGTGTGGGGAATGAGGGGCAAGGCGGGGAGAGGGGCCGCCGATGGTCTATGTATCTTCTGTTTTATCATTTTTAGCTAAGGGTGGCTCTAAATTAGGGTTTGGGGCACATGTGATGGGAAAATCAGATAGTGTGCAGAATACTAATTAATCTCAGTCATTGTCCAGGTTAACTTGGAAATGGGTTGAAGGCCTGGGGGCTATTACTGTCCCTAAAAGTGGAACCTGGAAGACAGCAGGTCTGGAGGTTGATAACAGAATTCCAGCCGGCTGACTGGAAGATTAGAAGACTTCTACCAGCTTGTCGCACAGGTGGGATCTGCCTCCCGGAGTGAAATGGGAAGCCAGTGAGACACAGAGCCAGACCACCCTGAAAAGGAAACCATGCGCAGAAAAGAAGGAAGACTCAGAAACTGAGTTTCATGCCTATATTCAAAAGAAAAATCACCCCTGCGGCTGTATGGTGAGGAAGGACGGCTCTGTTAACACGGAGAGCTGGGAAGAGCCTTGGAGGCCGCGGCAGGCCTCCTGTCGTGTTCTCTTGACCTCCCACTTGACTTGTGGCACCTCGACTGTGATGGACACCATGAGCCACTCTCGGGCCTCCACTTGTGAGTGTTGAAGTGTTAGTCTCATAATCCAGCCTACAAGTGGTCAGTAAGATGGCGTGCACAGGGCACAGTGCAAATTCCAGCCCCATCGATAAGTCCTCTGTGGCCTGGGGCTTGCCTGATCAAAAGGTGCAGACTGGGATTAAGGTTCCGGATAAGTAGAATGAGTGTCTGGGGAGAGGCCCATTCAACCCTTTGAGGCCGGCTGCTGTAACTTGTGATCTTTATTTAACCCATGTGGAAGCAAGGATTCTTTTCTATTTCAGCTCAGTTTAGTGGACAGCCTGTCTCTCTAATGGCCTGAAATATAAATGCAGTGCATACCACAGTGAGGCATTTCCCCATGCAATGCCAAAGACTGGTTCTTGAGTCTCCTCTAGGAAGGCAAACTGTAAATACCATAAATGTTTAGTTATAAAAATATTGGGCTCTGTTATCTGCTCCTCTTCTGGACCACATCATGAAATTGATTAACTGTCTCTGGGCCAGGATTTTAACTAACTTTCCCATGTAGCCTGTTTGCTGGCCATGAAGTTTTGAGGATCTTGTCATCAGACACTTCGAAAATGAGGAAATTGTCTCAGTGATTGATTAATTATGGATTTCTTTGCTTATGTATCTATAAATGTAATTTGGATAAAATAGGTAAACTGAGGAAAATGAAATATCCTGGGAAGGAGATGTTGTGATAGCCAATGATGAAGAAATCTTGATTCACAAGGCTCTGTCTTCACTAGAACAGAGAAGGGGTACTGAAAAGAGTCTGAGATGCAGTCCCAGAATATACAGATTTGCACAAACCAAGAACTGCGGATTCTGGAAGTAAAATGGCCCTTCCTCTTTCAGAAGCAGAGGGGACTTACTTTGTCATAAAATATCTCTCCCACTGAGGCACATGCTGGAGCACTCCCAGCTAAGCTTGTGTGTTCTTGCTTGCTCTAGAGCCAGAGATGTAAAAATTCATCTCAGATTTATCCACCAATACTGACTGTTCTTTCTCAGATTTCCACTCTAAATCTTATTCTCTGTAAAAATATGGAAACTGATGAAAATAATGGACCCTCCAAGTATGGTCCAAGGGATGAATACCTTTGAAAGAGAGAAAGAGCAAGTTAGGGATCTGAGTTGGAAATTGTTTAGATTGCACTGTTAACCGACAGTTACGAGATTTGCATTTCCTTCACTGGTCCTCTGAAAAGTGATGTGCCTGCTCATTTCTGGATTTTCAACATTTCCAGCACGTTTTACCTCTGTGAAAAGACAGCATCAGAGTGACATCCTAGTCCGTTGTTATTTGATTAGAAAAACTAAGTGAAGAAATAGTACTAGTTAGTTTCTATACAGAAAAATACATTTTACCTTCCACTGTTCTTTTATTTTGTAAATTATTATTATGGATTAGCTGAAACCTGCATAAGTAGAAAGATTACTATAATGAACCATCGTTAGCCCATCACCCCAGACATCTTTCAGTCTTCACTAGTCTTGTTTCATATAAAGCTCCACCAACACCCCTCTTTACGTTCTGAGGCACATTCGAAAGTCATTTCATTTTGTATGTAAATATTTCAGTATGTTCTAGGGCTTATTTTAAGCCCAAGTATAGAGCAACAATTTAATTCCAGAGATAAAAAAAATCTTTGAATAATAACCCTCCTTTGAGAAAGAAATTTCTCCCCATGTTTTTAAAAGAACACCCCTCTATTTTTAATAGAATGTCCCCTCTAAAATGACTATTACTAATCTGATCTTTGGGGGGGAGTGGTCCCAGAAAAGGATTTTACAAACTTAAATTTGTTCCTGGTCTTAAGTAGTGTGGTCTATTGTTTTCTTAAATTGTAAATGGAGACTGGTAGATATTTAAATTGTGTCCCAAGATCAGCGGCTTTGCAGCATGGGGGTGGTGCAGGGCACACTTAAATCCTTTAATGAAAAACACAACTTTATTTGAAATAAGGGAATTTGATATGTTTTATTACATTTGGGCTTTATAGCTTTCTACTGTACTAACAGAAATCTGGAAGTTTACATGTTCCTGGCAACCACGTTGCCCTGTAAAACTTGAAATAAACAAAATCTCTTTGATGAGTGACCCTTAGTGTCATCACTGGTGGGAAAAGCGCAATGAAAGGAGCTGGCCAAAGCCGCGAAAGTTTTATGGAACAAGTGCTACCAAAATAGAACCCCAAACTTCTGCTAGGTGACAGTCAAGAAAGTACATGTGTTTTTCAATACATTTCTTATACAAACAAAGCTGAAATTCTATGTCAGATCTTGCTGAAGTCACTTTGTTGGAATTGCATGAAAAAATCCTGGGTTATAAAATGAAGCCAAGGCTTCACTTAGTCCTTCAGTGGAATATGGACCACAGCGCTCCTCCAATTTATATTTGGAAGTCGATGCATAAGCCAGGCATCGGCATTTCAGTGGTAAATGAACAGGCATCATGTTCTTCTTTCCCCGGGCCAGCTACTTTTTCAGTTCCTTCCCTGTGCTCGGAAAACAACCCAGGATCTGAGCTCTTGTGAGAACCTGTCTGATTTAAGCTCTGCCAGGAAAACATGAAGTAGTTTACCTTACACTACAGTGCAAGCTGGGTGAATAGTGGGCTGATCCAAAGAGGATAACAGGTCAGAGCACTGAATAGAACCGCAAGGAAATCCATTCCTAAATAGGTTTCACTCAGCATCCCTGTGTCCTGCGCCTGGTTTCAGATCTCTGTTTAGGTTCCCTTTTAAGTAAAGCTGAGTTGATTTTCGGTTCATTATAAAGCAGTGCGAACATGTCAAAAACAAAAAACAAAAAAAACACACACACAGAAAGCAAATGGACGGTCATAGCTTCCTTTCAGAAAGATGGTTATCAGCGCTATCAGACATCTCCAGTCCTCACTCCCGGGAACAGGCCTTCGTTTAGATAGTGTCTGAGGATTAATTGGCAAAAAGCTGTCTCCTGATATTGAGTTTCTTCCTTCCCTAGCTGACAAGTAAACACCACTCCCTCGAGTTTACTGTGCTTTTCTGGTGCTTGAGAGCCCTTCTGAAATGGTCCTGGCCGACCTGCTTTCCTTTGCATTGTCGTGCACCTACTGGCCATTCCCAGAGACGAGTGTGTGGTTAGAAAGAAAAACAAAGGCTCTCAGTGCCACAGTATAGAATGGCAATAGGAGGAAATGACAGAGACACAGGAAACAGGGAGAGAGGTTTTCTTACACAAACAAGCCCGGGAGCAACGGACTAGGAAAACAAAGGTAACACTGGAGAAAGCAGCCACTGTTCCCCTGGGAGAATGTGGTCAGGGCAGGGGCCTCTGACAGCAGCAGAGCCAGGGATTTCGGCGCCTTGTGGCACTTTGGTGACCAAGACTTTGGGAGCTCCTGAAATCTGAGGCAACAGAGAGGCCAGGAAGGAAACCTAAGAACATACTAACCCCCTCAGTTTAGAGTCTCTGTGAGGTGTTACCCTGTCCCTGTGGGAGTCAGGAGCCAGCTCCCTGGCCTCTTTCTTCTACCCCTTTTGCCTCCCCATTTGGCACAGCAGGGGGTATCCTCTGCCCCCTGCACAGCTCTTGCTCTGGAATCAGGACTGCTCTCTGGGATTGCCTGCTCAGTAGTTCTTGCCAAAAGTGGCAATTCTGAGCCTTTTTAACAGATGCTGTGCCCTTGCTCAATCCTTCCTGGTTGAGGAGCTATTTCTCTGGGATTGAGCCCTACCTCGTTGCTCCTGTGTCTGAATTTCCATAATTCCTGGTAGACATCCTTATCACGAAGCTTGCATGCTCTCCTACCATTAGTTACTCCATGATCTTAGCACAGTGCCTGCATTCAGTAGGTGCTCAGGAGAAGCATAAGAGAGGAAGTTAATTGAACTTGCCCATACTTTTGTTCCCGGGTACAAATTCCCTGTCCTTGGGCTTCCGATTTGGCCATTCCCTGGCAACCCCTCTTGGCTACTTGCAACGTTTACTTCTCTTTCTTTGATATCTTTCTTTCAGGAAGGAGCCAGAGAGTGTTCTGATAGAGCAATAAAAAACCCTTTTGGGGTGGGAGGGGGCGTCGCATGTTAGGAGTATGACCTACAGGGAGAATGTAGAATCCTGACATTTCTCAAATTTCTTTGTGGAATTAGTCTTGGAAGGTGTTACTCTACCCCCACCCATCCCTGAAGTGGGAATGATTCAGGTAGGGGCGGCTCTCAGGGGGGCTTGGAGGGATGGCAGTGGCTAAAGCTGCCCCGTAATCCCCACTGCCCTCCCTCCTAAACCACTGTGAATAAAGACAACACACTTTTATAGGTGCCATTTGTGTGTGTGTGAATATTGCTTTTTTCTAAAGGTGGTAATTAATAAAAGCATCTATGCTAATCTGAGTTGGAGTTTCCTAAAAGGTGGATGGAAACTTGAAGAAGGTGTTCTCAGATCAATAGGAAGCTCTAGCTGAGCCCAGAAGGAGGGGGTTCAGAACAAGCTTGGTCTGTTAAACAGGGTTTCATTTTTTGTGATAATCCCTCTTCAGCTGTGAGCCATACATAGCATGTAGTTTGGCACTTCTTCTTTCGTGTTTTGTGATTCCCCTTAATTTTGCCCAGCTGTTCAGGGACACCTACGTGGGTACCCATATGTGAGTGGTGAGGTTATGGGGAAAGGGAGAGATGGGGCAGCGAATGGCCGTGAGGCCTGCCCCATGCTCCTCCATCCTCCTCACGGGCCCCGGACGAGGAGCAGAATTTTACAGGGATCCTCAGTAAATGGCAGCCAGGTAAACTGTGGCCTGTGGCCCATGGTACAGCAGGAAGGAGCCCTCAGCTCAAGGGACAGTGGTGAACTAGATGACTGGAAATCAGGTGTGAGGCAGAGGAAAGCAATCCTAAAGTGGAGGGGAAAAAACCCTACTGGAATGACAAAGTGATTGTGTGATTAATTGGTTAATGTATGTCCCTCTCATTAACTTAAAAACTCCATGTGGGCAGTAACCGTGTCCAGCGTTATATTCAATAAATATTTATTGAGCAGGTGGCTAGATGCATTTATTATATCATTGATTTTTAAAAATAGTTTCCAATTTGTTCTTTTAATCATTTCAAAACACAGAAACGCATGGACTCTTGTCTCTGAGCTCAGCACTGGACAGATATTAAGAATAATGTAGAGCTAACAAATAATGAAGACTCTGCATTGCAGTATGCTTCTCTGACATAGTTCCCAGACCTCACAGAGCTTCTCTGTAGACTTCGTCCTGGCGAGAACGTATTTTCATTCATCATGCTGAAACTCAGCCCCTACATATGCTGTTCATTTTTACTGGACTTACTGACAACTTCTCTATTTCTTCCAGTCAGAAGTATCTCTTCCTTTCATGTTTCCAACGCATACTTGGGATTCTTAGAAGCTTTAGCTCATTTATCTCTCAAACTCCAGAGCATGTGCAACAGTGATAGTTTGGTTGAATTTAAGTGAATTTCTAAAGTTAGAACCCACCTCCAGATCTGTGAAGGTGGAGATGAGTCTAGATTTGACAATAAGCTGATGAACATAACACTGTTTTCTAAGTGTTCTGGAAGTTAATAGAGCTGATGAGTCTTCCTCTTGGACTTATGGAGTAGGGATTTTGAAACTAGAAAGAAACTTAAAAACAACCTCTACATTCTTCTCATTTTATAAATAAGGATAGAATCCAGCTTCTATTTGAACTCTGCTATTCCACATTTGGTTTTCTTAGGCAATGTCACCTAACATCTTACGTACCAGGTAGATCTGAAAGAGATTAAAGATATAAAAATACTCTGAGAAACTGAAAGTGCCACATAAATGTAATGCTTTTGGAAAACTAGGTGGATGCTGATTCAGGATTCCAGTACCGGGGAAGTGGTTTCAGATAAAGCCAACCGTGGGTATTCCTCTAAATGAGATGATATATGTAAAGCTCTTAATATGGTAGGCTCAGAGTCACCAATGCCCAATAATGTTCGCTATTATTTTTTTCTTTTCTAGTCTGGAAAATACAATTACTTCAGAGCAATACATTGACCAAATTGCACTTGAAAATAAACCTATCTGGGTTTATACTGAAAACAATATGTGCATGGAATACTTTTATCGTGAATAACACAACGAGCCCAACAGCAGTATTTTCAGGCTGAGGGAGTAAAATCCATGCAGAAGATCTGGAGTTAAGGGGGTGGGGAGAGGAGGTAGAAGAAGGAAAAGAAGGAATAGGAGGTGTTGGGGGGAGATTGACTTGGGGTGGTGAACACACAGCGCGATATACAGATGAGGCGTGTAGACTCGCGCACCTGAAACCTGTATAATCTATTAACCAATGTCATCCCATAGACTTAAATTAAAAAATCTGGAATTAATTCCAGAGAACAAATTTTATCCCTTAGTAAGTTCTTATCTTTCTTCCTTTACGTTATTTACCTAAAGCATCTGGGGTTAAAACTTTGTATTTAAGGATCAGATTTAAATGATCTCTGTATGAATCCAGTGGTTTCTGTGTAATTGCTTCACATGTTTAAATCAATTTTCCTATAAGTCTAGAATTTTGGGGGAACAGATATAATAATGAAACTCCCTACTTATTCATAACATTGAAATGCCTAGAACACAAAGATGAGGTGATTTTTACCAAATAGTTGGAGCTTCAAAGAACAAATTCATTATTTGAAAATAAAACACACATCACTTTAGGGAAAGGTTTGCACCAATTTTTTTTTTTTTTGTACTTTGAGATATATTATCCTGATCAATTTTTTATCTAATAGCAGAAGCTGCTGATTGGGTCATTCTCCAGGTGGGGACATGCAAAGGCCATGTGAATGTACTTTTTAAAAAGTGATTCTAAGGGAAAATTATAAATAAATATCTCAGACCACTGTTACACATTCTACAACTTTCCTTCCCAGTTTACAATTTTTTCTTGTAATAGAGACTGATGTTTTCTTCAGGTTATACAATTACTCACAGAGTTTCTAATTTGATATTTGACTCGGGTTAAGTTTTACTTAAAATAGATCCAAACTGGAATGGAATGCTTTCTGAAAGTGTTGACTCCATCCCTGAATGGTTAGTCAGATTCTGGATGCTGTATGCTGAGGATGCTGAAGAGAGCATCCTTTGGGAGTGGCCTAAATGGTGAATAGAGCCCTTTCCAACTCCTGAGATCTTACTCTAAAGATCTAAGATAATAATCACATTTATCTTTTGCTTTTTTCGTCGTTCTATTTGCATGAGATATTTGGCATTTTGCTTAATTTTATGCTGTTTGTTCTTTTTCTATTTATGCATGTGGCATGTTTGATTTTAAACCCACTTGAGAGTTGGTAATGCCTTAGGCAATTGTCACCAAGAGCTCCTCCCAAGACTATTCACTTTGGGAGAGCCTTCCTAAGAGGAGACGAGTAAGTCTGGAGTGATGACAAGACTATGGACCCTAGAAGCCCAGTCCAGGGAGCTCGATGCAAGGAGGCAGAAAGGGAAGAGAAAAATCACTGGAATAATTTAGTTACAATTTAGAAAGCAAAAAACTAAGATAGTGAGATTCATAAAGATATTCAAATGCTTTCTTAAGGAAAGTGGAAGAGGCACATCCCAGTTGGTAACTAAGAGGGGTGGCCATGGTTTAGTTAGCAGCCTTCTTCATGGTGAAAAATGGATTAGAACCTAAATTCCTTAGTAGAGTTGTTCTACTGCTGTCTCCTGTTCTCATCACTGCTAATATTCCATTGGAGTTCTATATTTTTCGTAGGTAAGTCAGCTCATGAATATGGCCCTGCCTGAATTCCCCCAGAGGCCTCAAAACTTATATATCTTGGAAAATTGGGTCCCTGGGTGATTGGGCAAATGTTCAACCACCTGCCTTTCTGTCCCAGTGTGGGAGAAGAAGTAGCAGCAGCCAGTTGCTTAATTTTTTGTCCACCAACGTCAGAAAGACATGGAGGCCGAAGAAGGAGCTGGTAATGATGTCTTTAGACATCAAGAATTAATAAAGAAGCTTGATGGCGATGGATGTTAACTAGTCTAGTCTTATTGTGGTGACTTATCATTTTGTAATATATCCAATATCAAATCGTTATATTGTACACCTTAAACTAGTATATGTCAATTATATCTAAATAAAGCTAATAGAAAAATGTGTACCCTAAACTACAGAACCGTAACATTTTAGAGCTAGCGGAAAGAGAAGAGTGTTCTGTATGAGAAATTCCTCCTTGTTTAAATGTCTTTGTGGAATTTAGATTCTAGTAGATTCAGTGCTTTCAAGAAACACCTTCTGCTTCAAATTTTAATCAGAGGAGGTGTCTATTTTACACTAGCATCCCTCCTGGAAGGAGGGACAACTCCTGGTCTGACAAGAAGAGATTCACTGCTAAGTCATGTGGAGCCAGACACTGAGGCGCTATCACATGAGAGCTGTCCCAGTGGTGTGGCTCCACTTTAAAAAAGAAGAAAAAAAGAACCAGCAGATACCTTAGAGATTATTTGGTTTACTGATTCTCCACCCTGACTGTACATTGGAATGATCTTGCTTGCTTTTAAGAACAGTACCAATATTGGGACTCAACCCTAGATCAATTAATTTCCTTGAACTGGCCTCATGGAAACTACCTTATTTTTCTGGGGTGCAGGGGGGAGACCTATGCGTTCTGTTAACCGCACCAGGTTCCAGAGCAAGTGCTGCCAGAGAGAGGCTAGCACCAGCCTCGGGACAGTGCGATCCCACCAGGAAACATGTGTAAAAGTCCCATTTTTCTCCTTCATCTTATTGTTTTCAGCTCCAGATTGTGATAGTAATACTCCATTTCTTCACCCCGTTTCTTTACCTCTGCATTCACCCAACAGTAACTACATCTTTGAAGGATTTCTTTTGTATAATAACTTGGAAACTCCAGGCTGTTTTGTTTATTTAAAGAACTCTTGACCAGAGGGCCTTGGAACAAAACCAAGATCGCTTGGAGTTGATGAAGCTCCCACATTAAGGCACATTGTCTCGAGACAAAATTGACCAAGTAGGGGGTCTCAAAAGGGTAAGACATGTGATTGGAAGAGGTTAAATGTACAGGAAGGCATTCTTGTCTTCCATCCTCTCCATTGATTCCAACTCCTAAACTACACTGGTTAACTGGGTCATGTAAGAGGCTCCCAGGTGGCCCAGCCAACCTCGAGAGAAGACATTTGTGGCCTCTGACCTGAGGGGAGTGTTTTTCATTACAGAAGTGAAATGGGGCTCTAAGGCTGGAAAAGGGACATTGTCAGTGGAGGGTGGCTGACTTTTACAACCCGAAGCAAAAACTCAAAGCTTTCAGTCTTCCTCATCCTCTCCCCACCACAGTTCTTTTCACAAAACAACAAATTCTGGCTGGTTATCACTTATGCTCCACCTCATTCTTCTAAGTCAGCTTTTGTGCAGGAAAATAGAGGACTGTTTTCATTGCCTTATCAGCGTCCCAGGAAAGGGGAAAGGAGCGTCTGGCCTGCTATCTGCGCCTTGCTCAGGACAATGAACCGCTGAAAGCAGGCTCCATGGGCGAGGGGCTGCCACTTCAGACCCCCCAAGTGTCTGCAAGGACCTGGGAAGGAGGAGATGAAGGAGGGGCTCTGCTTAGCCTTCTAAAAACATAATAGCCCCTGGGGTGGGCTGCTGCAAACAGGAAGGGTGCGGGCAGGATCTGAGTGCAGCTGCCATTCTGCTCATGCCGCCCATTCCCACAGCCTTTGATCAGCAGGCAAATGGCATTTTGTGCCGAGATAAATGCCTGGTCAGAGGGTGTGTGTGGCTGCGGAGGGGGATAAGGATTAAAGATGACGGTGTTTTATAGCCTGCCTTAAGGATATGTTTTTCAAAGCTGGGATCAGGGAGGTGCTAGGTACAAGGGAACAGGAAGGTTTCCTATGGATGCATTCATTCATTCATCAAACATCTTTCCTGCATGCAGTTAAGTTCAAGGCACTATGCTAGACAAGATAGGAGATGCAATGATGAATAATACACAAGCAGATTCTAGTCTAATATGGTGAATCACAAGCATGGGGAGGTTATTTAAGGCATCAGAAATTAACAGAGTGGAGTGGCAAGAGGTAGGGTACTCTTTTAGCCTACGTAATTTCTCCCCCACCATAGACTTAGATACACACCACCTTCATCCCTGCCCCTTCTCACCACGGGATGTGTGCTTTGCTGTTGAGAATCACTGAGAACTAAGAATGCTTTGGGCATGTGAACTGGGTGAAGACAGATTCATAAAAACAAGAGAAACTGCTGTTTGGCATAATTGCAAAGCGGAGACTTTTACAAAAATAAACAAATAAGTAGACAACAGCAACAAAACCACCCCAAACCTACAAGTAAACGGTGAAGAGTGTCATTGCAATGAGAGAGCTGGAGAGCTAAAAGAGTGAGAGCAGAGAGGCTAGGCTCCTTCTGGCCAGGATGGTGGTCCAGATTGGGGTGTGTGAAGGAGTGTCACAGAGGTGTGATTCCTAGAGGGAGCCTGGAAGGGGTGAGACAAAATTTAGATATGTGGTAATGGGCAAAGGATGCTGGAAAAGCTGGGAAGGGTAGAAAGAACATCTGGGGCAAAAATAAAATATTGTAAGTATTGCAGGGGGGGTGAACATGCGTAGTAGAAAATAGACCACTTGGGCTGAGAATGTGTATGTTAACCCCAAGAGACAGAAGACTGGAAAAGGAAGTGGAGCCTTTCTCTAGATGGCTTTCAATGTAGATGAAGGACTTTAAAACTGTGATTAGGGCACAGTTAGTAGGAGTTTGATCCTTTCACCCATCACTTACCAACCTTAACTTTCCCAGAGCCTGAAGGAAGGCCCCCAGATTCTGTAGTATAATGCCCCGCCTCTGGGCCAAACACAAAGTTTGAGGGTAAGACACCATACAAGTTCAATAAATGGTGTAAACCCTTTCTGATACTCTAGGTGAAGACCTGTTACCTAATTTATTTATTAATTCATAAAACAAATATATCATAAAGGTGTCCTATTTGCCGGGCATTGTTCCAGGCATTGAGGGATAGAGCATTGAACAAAATATGCACATTCTTGTCCCCAGTGAAATTTTAACGGGGGAGAAGCAGCCAACAAACAAATGTAGCAAGCCAGGGTTATGAGGAAGTATAATGCAGTGTGAGGCATTAGAGAGAAAGAAAGAGATGGTGTTGGTGGGTTAGTTTATGCAGGATGGTCAGAGAAGGCCTTTCTCATAGCTAAGTGATATTTGGGCAGCAACATGACTGAAGTGAGGAAAAAGCGTTTCAGGGAGAGGGAATTGGGGGAAATTTGGTCAATTCTATAGTCAAGGCAAAGGGGACAGACATTGCCAAGTCCACTTATGATGGATACATACACCTTCTCTTTGGAGGTGAGGAGACAGGTAAGGGAAAGGCAGTGCTGTGTGCTCGGCCTGGAAACAATCCCCTGCTACCTTTGGGAGCTTGCTTCTTAGTGGACAGTCCTGGATGTTGCTCAGTATAGCCTTCTTGGGATGGAGGCAAAGAAAGGTTTCCAAAAGTATCTCCGTAGGCCCTGATTTCGGTGAGCAATCCTGGATTAGAAAAATGTTGTGGTTTAGAATTCTTCTATGACACTGAAGGTGGTTTTGGAAGGAGACTATAAAAATTTAAAAGGGTGTGGAATTGTTAAAGATGGGAAAGGTCTTCTTCTAAGTCACTTCCTTGTTAATCCAACAAAGTTTTCTCCTTTGAAGTGAAAGTAGGATAACAACTCTGTTGCCTACTTGCGAACTAACAGCTCACCAATAAACAATCAGCTAACATCAGGGCTTTCGTTGGCAAGTGAAATCCCTGATTAGACAACGGCAAAATTTGGTGTATTTCTGCATGCCCTGCACCTGCCTGCCGCATCCCCAAACTGACATAAATATAGTTGGAAAGGTTCAAAAAGCACGTGCGACAACAATAAAGGTGCACGTAAAAATCAATAAACAGAGTGAGTTCAGCAAGAAAAATATCCTAATGTTTAAAGAAAACTTTAGACATAATTCAGGAGCCATTGTCAATATTAATTAAAGTTGAGAGTGATTTATAACAAGTATCAGCCTTCTAAAAATATATTTATTTCATTTTAATAAAATAATGAGGAAATGGAACTCAAAGGAAGATATTAAAACTTTCCTTTATTCTTTCTCTCTTGTTTGTAAGGTCATTTCGTTAAGTGCCATCATACCTGGAAGGCTCTTTTTAAGAGATGAGCCCTGTTTGTGCTTTCTCGGTTTGCGTGGGCTCTTCTGTTTTGGCCCCTGTGGGATCCATCTTAGCCATGGATACGTTGGGACCTCTGAGATAGTCAGCAAATGTTTAAAGTATAAACAGACTATTCAATTACATGCTCACCAGACAGGGAGTTTTAAACTAGAGAAGGAAAACTATTCCCGAGACTTTATTTTGTTCTGTGTTAGGTCTCTAGACTTAAACATACACTCATACATACATACATATGGATTTGTACACATGCATAAATCTCTAGAAAATATAGCTCTTATTTTTCTCTACTCATGACTACTAATTTTTCCCCCTTTTTCTCCAAATCTCTTGGAAAATAGCCTGGGACTGCTTTAATACTCTCTTTGTTCCTTTACAGAGCAACATACCCTTGACCATGAGACTCCAGCCTGTCTGTGGGATATAGGTCCTGTCCTAGACATGAGGAGCCATCTGCCTGAGCTCTGGAGTGACTCTGTGGCCCTGTGGCTTAGGCCCAGCTGCAGGTGGGTGAGACTACTGAGTGATGAAGGAGGGGGGATCTCATCTCATCTGCACCAAGCGTGGTGCTTTGCCAATAGCTGCTTTCGAATAGCCCGCCTGATATAACTGGTAAACCCAAGAGATGAAGCACTGAACTGACTTCCTTGTTTTAGGATTAAAAAAAAAAATTCTAGGGCAGGTCCATGCTAAAGCAGATACTCCAGGCATGGATAAAAATCCATTTGCTCCACCCTTTCAACAGCTGAGGTCCCCTTGGGTGCAGTTCATCTTTCTTCAGCTGTGTCACAGGTCTGACAAATTGGGTGTGCAACCTAAACTCCTTGAGCTTCTACTCTGGCTCTATGATGGGTAGCAATTTCTTCTTCCTAATGGTATTGAGGCCTTCATCAGACACTTGTGAGGCACCATCATCATTCTTAGCACATACTTGGTGCCTGATGCACGTTAGTTCCCTTTCCCTTATCTATAAACAGAGTGCAGGCATTAACTCAGGTGCTCGGGCCATGCGGTAATATGCTATTCTCAGACCCTCCTGACATATGAACATGATACTAACCATTGCAGTTGTGAAATCATATGAAATTCCACTTTCTTAAAATCAGCATTAATTCATTCAACATGCTGAATGGAGGTATCAGTGAAGTCCAGTGCCCCTCTGAAAGTAGTTCTGAGTTGAGAAGCAAGCACCTAACAGGCAAGGATTACCTGGAGGCAATCAGGCAAGGAGGTGGGAGGATGGGAAAGGTATTGGGTGAAGGCATTTTTAATAAGGACACAAGATGATTCAGATGGAGGTGGCTCAAGAAACATACTTCCAAAAAAAACCACCTCTCTTAAATAAATTTATTGTAAAAGCCTAATTTTCATGACCAATGATGGCAGTTAACTACAGAAAATAAGATGGTTTGGTCACCTTGTCTTATTATGCACTTCTACAGTTTTTTTTTGGTAAGCTTTGATTCTGTTTACCAAGAAAATCAGCCTTTCTCCCACACCACTTCCATCGTCACATTCAAAGGAAACAAGCACTCAGAGAACTAAATTCACTTAGCTCTCTCAGACCCTGAGGCCTCTGTGGGTGTGTCCGTCAGCTGTCAGGTTTGCGCCGAGGTCTCAGCCCTGCAGACAGTTGTGTGCAGGCTCAGCGCTATGGACACACAGATGCACACTTGATCTCCGTTGCACACCAGTGTCCAGGGTTCATTCAGCTGTATTCAGTTTGAATAAAGAATAAGCACTGAGTGACATCTTGGTCATTATATAATAACTGTTGTATCCTTTTGTTTGAGTTTTGCTGTAATAATGACTTAAGAGTTGGAGTTGTGTTTATTATATAGCACTATAACAAATTGAAAAGTGAAAAAGTTCAACTAGCTAGCTGATTATGTTACCTTCATATTGTACCAGTGGTTTTATTATTTTCTGACTTCACCAGAATGAGTATTTTGGTGGGTAACAAGTACAGATTTGAATAAGTATTCTTCCCATCTGGTGTATATTATTTTTGTTATGGCCTCACTTCATAAAGATCTATTTTTTAAGAAGAAGGAACTTTCTGTTCTTGCACAAGCCTGGGTATTTACTTTTACCAAGACTTAAAACTGCACATACAGACTGAGGTGCCTGGCTCTGTAGCATCCAAGCTTACTCATTCACAGAATGATGGCCCCTCCCGCCAGAGGTGAGATAGCTGAGTTAGCAGGGCTGGTGTCCACTATTTTGATTTGTTATGTTGTCTGGCAAAAGGGAAAGAACTATATTCTTGTAAGGTAGAGCCAATTGCTGGTTTCTCTTCTTCTCAGGAAATTTTTTTTTTCCCATTTGAAGTGACCCCTGTGAGATGCAGATGGCCAAGCGATTCCTTTACGCACGGCATCTCACACATCTTAACCAATTAGAAAGGGCTATAGAGAATTACATGGCATTAATCCCACCCAGAAGGTCTAGGGACAGCCTGAACTCTTCAAACTCTAGTTACTTGGCTACAATGTCAGAGCCCCTTGGTAGGATTAAAGCTGTGTATCTTCGGGCCGTTTGTCTATTATTCCTCGTGGGCAGTGTGTGTGTGTGTGTGTGTGTGTGTGTGTGTTCCTAAAACTGTGTCAGTATGTGTCAGGGGTTAACATTAAGCCATATTCATTTTATTTAGTCTACCAAGCCATGAGGCCTTTTGAAGATGGCTACTTCTTTTACATTCATAAAAACCATGTCACCTAGTTGACTTCTCTTGACTCTTTAAAGTGTTTGTTTTGAAGTTTCATTTTATACAGGAAATAGACATAATCACCAATAAATTTAACTTTAATAACTAGACCCTGGGAGCCTTTCCTGGTTGGCAAAAAAATTTCCTACATGCTGGAAATCCTCGCTATGGGATATCCTATTTCTTATCTGGAGTTGAAAGTCGGGATTAATCCAGATGATTAAGAAAATCTTCTAAAAGATATCCTGCATCCTCTTTAAAATTAAACTCTGCTTGGAAGTTTCCTTTCATTTCTGACTAAAAACACAGCATTGATAGTAAAAGTGAAAGGGGTTCACAGGAATTTTGGTGTTTTCCACAGGTAGTTTTGGTTCACTTGGGATTCTCCCACTTTACGACACCACACGCACACAAAATGATACTATAATTTTGAATCAACTGATTATTAATAATCAATATCCATTTTACAATGTATCTAATGTTCCAAAAATGTTGCAGGAGTATATAAAGTTTTTAATTCTTTCAATGATATTTCTCATTTAGGAAGCTTCCATATCATACACAGCACTGTGTATGTGTGCTTGAGTGAACACACACACACAGAGTTAATATGCTTTGTCAGCTCTGAAAGCCAGAACCCTTTCTGCAGATAGGGTTACTGAGGTTTCTCACCCTTCCCTTTTGCTTTCTAAGGCGTGGAACAATGTGGCTCCTTCCCAGACAGTCAGACGTGCTATAAAAAGTAACATCAGCCATGGGAACTATAAAGGGAGAAGGGATATGCCATAAACAGGGATAAACATCTTCCTTTATGCAAAGCTGCCAGACTCCTTTAAGCGGAGAGCTGCTCCTTGTCCCCACTGAGGCCCCTCTTTCCTGTCCAGGGACCAATGAAGTCGAGCTTTCCTTCTAAGTGACCATCGTGAGAGGCTTAGATAAGGCACAATTTGCCCTCAATAGACTTCAAACCCCCATCTCTGGGACAAAGTTGGAAAGCTATACTTTTGTTACCGCTCTATCAAGGAGAAAAAACCCAAGGCAAACATCCACTGGACAAAGCCTACTTTATGTGCTGGGAAACTCTGATCCTTGACTATTGTCTCCAGTCTTATTTATGCAACAGAGATGATTTTTCAGAGGTTTAGCAAAATTATCAGCAGGGCAATTTTAATACTGTCTGTTTATTTGGTTACTGCCCTCTTTATTTTCTAGGGGAAGAAAACATTCAAATAACTTCCTTTAAACAAAAGTTATAGAGGGAATAATATAATGTTCATTTCTGGATAGGAAAGGCTTCTTACTGTGAAATGCTCTGATATAATAAAAAGTGTACTTCAGGGTAAACCTTAAGGAACTTATATACATGTAATGTGTAGATGTACTATATTTATATTTTTATTGCATAGTATATAGAATATACATTATCATTTTAATTCTTTTATGGTTTAGTAAGTGCAACTACTAGCTGAGATGGCTTTTTCTAACAAACTCCAAAAGCCAAGGCAGTTTTAAATCACATGTAGCTTTCAGGTTGTGGGAGAGACAGGAAATGGAGGGGTAGGTGGAAAGTTCAAAGACAGAGAGATGGGGTAGGGGAAGCATGAGTTTTGGGACCCAGTGGCACAGGTTCTGAATCTCAATTCCATACCTTCACTACTAACGGACCCTGACAAGTATTATTTTGTTTTGATTTCCAAGCTCTCACACTGGGATGAGAATACCTCCCTTAAAGACCCGCAGGTGCACATGTAAAAACCTCCACTGTAACATAGTCGTGAAAAATAAGCTGTAAGTGATGAGGTACCAAGAGTAGATAGCTTCAGGATGACTTTGTCTTCTATTCTGCCTCCCTTTGAGAGGCTGAGAAAGCCTTGAGAAGCTTTGATATATTATGCCAATGAATTGTCAAACTAAAATTTATTATTTAGTCAACAAATATTTATTACTGATTCTGTCTGTGCCAGGCAGCAGAGGAATTCTGCGAAGTGCTTCAGGGAGCCACAGACATTTGATTTAAATTTTATTCTGAACATACACTTTAACTGTTTGAAAAGAGAAATGACATGTATGTTCAATGTGCTAAACGCTAAATTTTAACTCTTTTGATACCACTCATGCCTTGTGTTCCCAGATGAACTCATTTTTGTATAGCCTCAGAATATAGCTTCTTCTGATCTGAAATTATTTTTACTTCTCCTAAATATGCCACTGATGAGCAGTGTAATGGTGCTTAAATGTGCCTTTAAAAACTCAGACCTACTCGGGTATACTCAGGTAAAGCTGGACAAGCACACTCAGTGTTACATGAATGCTAGGCCTGACTGAATGCCAAGTCAGGCCCGAGGACCTGCTCAGAACGTGCTCTGTTCTCAGTATAATTGCATAGTTGTACAACAGTCAATATAAACTACCTTGTTCAATGCAGTCTGGGACACTTACTGTAAATTGTGGGTGCTTCTCTTCCAACTTTTATAATATTTATAAAGAAAGAATGAACAGCTGTTATATATTGCTGGTGACTCAATTTTTGAAATAAAATGTTCCTTTTTGCTTTTTGAAGAGTATGTTGAAATTACAAGGGTAGCCGTGCAAAAGTTTTACCATTTGTAAGGACTAAGGTTTTGAATTGGGATTTTTCTCAACGCTATGTAACCAAAACAAAACATAGCAATGAATGAAATGTTGAGGCCGATTTCCAATTATTTTCTAAATCCAAATATTAGTTGTGCTCAATGATTGATTTCATAATAAGTCCATATTATAAATTGATTGTATAAAAGAAGGACACTAAGAAAATAATGTTTTGTCTGTCTGCCTCGGGCATAAAGTATTATTAAACATGTATGTAAGCCATGGCTCTATGTGTGGCTTTCTCCAAAAGGAGGATCATGGGGAAGAGAGGAGCCGAAGTCTACAACTCTGTTGAAGACAGTGGTGTTTTCCTTGTTTCTGGATGAAATGGAAACTTAAACTCCAAGTATGTCGTTTGTATGATAACACAGACGAAAGTGTCCTGCGACACAAGTGGATGTTGAATAGAATTGCAAGTGAGATCTTCTTGAGATGGTCATGTTTGACTCGTGTCATTCACAAAGTCCCTTTTGTAAAAGCATTATCAAATTGCATTCTTTATTCTTCCCCAGTCTCCAAGCACATGTATATCTGGACAAAGGTCATGTGGACTCTTGGTTCCGTGGGGCTTATTTCTCCTTTAATCAAAATGTCAATCCACCCTTAATTCCTTAAAACTCACAAGAAAAATCACTTGAGTGTTTGAAAGCAGAAGCACTGGCTTTATAAATATTCCTGTGGGAATGTTTTCCTTGCTGTGATCAACATTCAGAGTGGATTACAGCCTTAGTGTCCATCATTGTTCTGTAAGCACCAAGGAGCACTTCCTATTCCCAGATCTTACCAACTGAAAGGAAGGAAAGAAGAAATAAGGTCCCACCTGCCTGCTGCTGAAGCCAATGCTTCCCTTGGGTGATGAAGATTGGAGGGAGGCTGTATGTCGTCTCAGAAAGTTTTTGTGCATTTGGAGGTGGGGTGGGGTGGGATGGGAGTGTTAGAAAAGCTTTATTAAATGCAGTGTTCTACGTGAGTAATAATGTTTAATTATCACTCCACTAGCAGTTTAAATGTTGACCTTTATATTAATGGGGATTTACAAGTTACATATTGATCTGTTCCACTCATATATTATATAATTAAATACATGCAAATTCACATGTAGAAACCAGAAATAGATTTTATTTCATCTTATTCTTTAGGACATTATTGTGATAAAACTGTTTTCCCAGCAACTCACCATCATCTGGTTGTCTGATCCCTTTGACCCACCTGGTCCACTGAGGTTACACACCTCTCCTATAATGTTTGCAAATTACCATTAACTTACTTTTCATTTCTCAATTTCTACCTTCCTCTGTTGCCCCTTTTTCCAGTTGACTTCTCTCACATTTTTTGTTTGTTTTCTAAAGAGAACATCATTTTTTGTTTCTAAGGTTACTCCCTCTGGTAATTTTCTGCCCATGATCATAGGTATTAATGGGAATAGAGCCCAAATGACTAGACCTAAATTCAGTCATTTGTCATTTTCGAACGACTTTCCCCAACCCCCAAACCAGGTTAAGGTGCCCAACATATTTATCTCTCTTGGAACTGGAATCGCCCTGTCTGGGTCACCACCCAGCTAGACTGAACGAGAACTGGTGGCTGAGCTGGGAAAAGATCCTGATCGTCCGATCTCTCTCATCCCTTACAGAAGGCTCTTTAGACAAAAGACACTCACAGCTAATCATCTGAAAATCCTGCCAATGTAAAAACAAGCAAAACTTCAAAAACATGTTAAAACAGGTGGAAAGGAATATATCTTTATGCTTAACTGAGTATATATTTGAAATCATTGTTTTCCTTCTGCAAAATGAATGAGTGGGGGCAAGAGTAGCCTAGAGGTTACATTTGGTCCAAGTTCTTGAGATAGAGGCTTGATTGGGGCTTATTCTGTGTTCTTGAGCAAGTCACTCCTTGTATCTATTTCCCTGACTGTGAAAGAAACAATGTCTGCCTCCCGAGGGTCCTGAGGCTGACTGTTGGTGAAGTGCTTTAGAATCCACTGCTGAAAGGCACTGAGCAAGTTCAAAGCACCAGTATTAAGAAAGGTTTATCATTTTTATAAGCCAGTAAATCCTTCCCATGGATGTAAAGTGATTCTTTCTAGTTTTATTCTCAACATAGGCTAAAAAAAAAGGCTTTGGATTCTTCCAAACGATCAACTTAACTCTGTGCTCCAGCTGTTTACATGCACAAAACTCTCCCCACCCTCTTTTGATTTGCAGCATGCCCTGAGCCCAGGACAAAAGAACGCACTATTCACAAGTGTGACTCATGTGAAAATTGAAACTTCATGCTCCATTTTATTAAGGGCCTTGCTTTCTTTCTGCGGGTAAGAATAATTGGGAATAAAGATGAACACTGTAAAATAAACACGAACACTAACTTCGTCCAGTAAAGTAAATTTCAATAAACCGTTCACCAGCAAGCCTGGTGGGCAAGTGAGGAAACTACAACAGTTTGAAAAACTAGCCATGAACCTCATCCATTATTTCAGTAGGCACTTTATTTAAATACATTATTTTAATTAATAGAAACTACATCCAATTACAAAATATATGATGATTACTGTAATTGAAGTTTTACATGCAGGAATGGTGACCCAAGAAGAAGAGAAGACGGTACCTGGCCGGTAGCTTGGATGAAGGAGAGCAGAAAGGGTGGTGAAGGCCAAAGGACTTGATGGTCTCACGGGTTAGAAAGAGAAAGGAAGAAAGGTGGCTTTCAATGTATAACAGGTTTGTGCCATACATTATGCTACGTTCCTTACATTTAAATCATTTCACCCTAACAACAACTTTGCAAGACAGACATTATGATTGTTTCCGTTTCCTTGGAGGTGGGGGCTTATGTCAGTTTTTTTCCAGATTAATGGAACTATTCAGCCATAGAACAGGAATTCCTACCTGGTTTCAGATGACTCCCAGCTTAACCCCTTATCCCACACCCTGGCATCCTTTTGGAAAATAACTCTGTTGATACTGAAAACTATTGTTAAGTTTTCTACCAAGACTTGTTGATAAGCACACCAAAATAATGCTATTAGTTTTCACCTTGGCCTAGTCTCTTTGACTTCTGGGTGGCCATATTCCCTTTTCCTAAATCATATTTGGATTAAAAACTAGCTTTTTTAATAATTAGATTGGATTCTGTTTTAGATATGATGTTGGGAGTGAAATATATGCATGTATGCAGGTATGATGCTTGATGGCTCCCTAGTACCCTGATGATGAGGGTGGATAGGCATTGGGATAAAAATTTGAGAATTTTAGAGAAATTTTGGTATAAAATATAAGAAGAGATAACATCTTTTTGAACGTTATTTCAGAAAATTTTTGTGTGAGTGCTATATTAAGAAAGGAAAAGTCTAGTTTGGGGAAATTCCATGAGGAGATATTAATGTCTGGATTGCACTGAAGCAACTTTTGCTTCAACTATTTCTAGTCTTCAGTGTCTACCTCCCAAAAGTCTCTAGAAAGGACCTTCCTAGAAATCAGAGATCCATGCATGAAAAATGTACCCAACACGTCAAATGTAGTCTCAATCGAGTACACACTGCACCCAAAGAGAACATAATAAAACTCAGAGCTGGAAAAGTAGGGCGTTTGGTCATTCTTCATTCACTGTCTCATCCTGTTGACAAGTGCAGGAGGTGAATTTCTCAGGTAACTTGCAAAGGTTTAAAAACTCGTAGCTTATTTTGTAAGCTCGCTGGATAGGAAGAAGTCTGCAGTTGTTTAGAACCTTAATTATCTCTTTTTACTGACAAAATCCAAGCGAGTTACTACCTTTAAATCCCTAGGAATGAACAGTTGGTCTTTTGACTTTCCCTGCCAGAATTAGCGACTTTAAATCTTTGCCAGCACAGGTTAAGAGATCAACTCTTCTCTCAGAACCCACAGAAGTCAGACTCCTCTGACTTGGAGAAAGTGTTTGATTTTACTCTGCCTTTTCATTTGTTCTCTTCCACTTTCCCTGAAGCATCTTGACTCTAGATAAAATATACTGGCTTAGGATGAGGCAGATTCACTGTGCGCTGGTCCAGTCCACCTGCCCCCTCCCCTCCCCTAGCCCCACACAAAAGCAAGAGCCTGATCATATCGAATTGACCAAGCTTTCCTGGGGAGACTCAGGGATGGAGACTCTCAAGGTTATTTTAGGACAAGTTGTTCTTAACCTCTCCTTTCAACCACTCCTAAAGTGGTGATAGAAACCGTTGTGACCCCCCCTCCCCAGTTTGGGGAAGGAATAAGCCTGATTGTCTAGAGATTCCTAAAGTGGGATAGTATGGGATTCTCTTGTTTAGGATTGCCAGTGCATACTGATAATAAAAAGCACACTGACTTTTAGCTGAGTTTTGTCCCTATTTTAAATTCTCTATACAGTGCATTCATTTGTTGCCTGTACTTGGGAAAACTACTATCACACCTCCCTAAAAAAGCCATTGTTTTTCTCTCATTTCTGCCGGGAAGCATACCCTGCTATCACCTTTTCAAACAAACCGAGGGAGACTTAGGTACAACCCTGGACAGTAAGCTCTGGAACAGTAGGAGACAAAAAAAAAAAAAAAAGCAAAAGGAAGTGATCGTGGTTTTTGTTTTTTTTTCATCCCGAGAGATGACCCCATAAAATGGATTTTTCTGCAATTAACTGACAACTGACCAATAAACTCCAGATTATCATTACAAGTACCAGTTGTAACTTTATGACCTTTGAAAAGTCTCTTTCTTAATGGAAGAAGCTTAGCCAGAGATTGTTAAAACCAAGACATTAACTAATATCCCTTTTTTACTTTCATTTTACTCTTTAATACTTCAAGTCTCATATCAGGCACTGTCTCCTCTGAAAAGTTCTTGGCAACCAAAACTAGCTACGGATCTATCTTGGGTCGTGTCCCTAGCATCAAAGCCTATGACAAGGACTTCGGTGCATGTGATTTCTTTGAGCGTATCCTCTCAGGATCAAGGGAATGAAGGAAGCAGGATGAGGCGGGGAAACAGGTAAACAAGAACATAATCTCAGGTGGAGACATCTTCAGCTTGGTCCCACAGAGAGCTCTGGAGCACGTATGGTATCACAGGCTTTTACACTGCACATTAATGGTTGCTCCTGTCAGGGGGAGGGGTCACATTACCTTTCAGGAGAGGGAGGTAATTCTCATTTGGTCAAGAGCAATTTTCCCAGTAAGGGAGCAGCTGCGAGTCATTAGCAGAAAGAGTCATAGTAGCTGTGTGTCTAGTGCATTGGCTTGGAAAAAAGGGATATTGGCAGGGCACCAACAATATCTAGGACACTCTATCCCTTGTACCACTCATATCCACTTGTTTCTCACACGAAATTCATTCCATCTAGGAACAGATTTTTCAAGATCTGGTTAGCTAAGGAGGTGGTGTTTAGTGGCCAACCGATATCAATGGCTGAGTCATTCTGTCCACAGTCACTTCATGCTTGGTAAATTAAATGGTGCTGATGGAGAACACGATATATTCACCCTTTAAGTCCTTGCGAGCAGTACCAATTCCCACCTTTCCATATGGGATATAATAATCTTTGATGCATTATCTTGGAAATTTCAGGGATGCTTACTTAGTTTTTCTCACTATAATAGCTCTGTCTTTACTACTCATTGTGATGTTCCTTCCAAATGTTAAGTGCATCTATTCTGATTATAAATTTAGCTGGTTAGGAAATAGCCACAGGGTAGGTTCATGGGCACTGCAGACCTGCTTTGAGATGGATGTGGGCTAGAATGGCCAGCCCACGTATAGTAGTTGCCTAACAGAGGATCCATGATGGTACTTTGGGTGCTTAGGTATCGTAGTCAACTCAGATCTCTGATTCAACACCCCATTTTCCCCAGCATATGTTTACCTGAGTAAAGGACCATTGATCTCTTCGTAGAAAGACTGGGGGAATCGATACTAAATAAACTTTCCATGGGTTGCAAGATCCTTTCTCATGGCAACTTGGCCACCATTTCAAGCAATAGATTATAAGTCTGACAACTAACCCAAGTCTGTAAACTGAACAAAGGTTCATGATTTTCTATTGAGGTGACTGATCTTGTTCTTCTGCTCAACTGTTCATGATATATTTTCTTTGGTTATGGATATTAAGCAAGACTCATTGTTTGCCATGAACCTAATTCTAGAAACACCGTGTTTTATTAACTAACTCCATAAATCCCTAGTGAACAAAGCCTGCTAATCAAGCTACTGTATATTTTAATAATCTTACCCACCTTCCTGCCATCAAGACTCTGCTATTCTAAGATTCTATCATCCCCATTGCTAGCAAGGAACATAATTCTACAATAGAATGTTCTATTATCAACCCTAATCTGCACAGGACAGCCACTACTGAGCCTTTCAACAATGCTAACCCAGGAGAGAAAATTGATATTTTGTAAAAAAAAGAAAATTCTTTACAGAGGGTGCAGCTATGTGCTTTTAGCAGCCAACATTCATAGCAGTGTTGACTTGGGTGTACCAGGCTGAAGAAGGGAATCTTGACAGGGCTGCGAAAGCATCCACTACACGGTCTTTCCTTTCTGCTCCAGAGCCCCTCTACATGGCTTTGTCTCAGTTCTTACCTGTAGTGACATTACCCGTTTACATTTCCCACTAGGGCAAAGGCCTTTCCAGAGTAGCTAAAGGGAGTCATCGCCATTTATCTTTGTATTTCCCAATGGTGGGACAGTGCCTTTCAGATAGTAGGTGTTCAATAAATGCTTGTTTATTTAAACTTTCACCAGTAATAATAAAGCAATAAATTAATTAATGAAGTGAAGATATAACACGTGTGTATAGTACTTGATCTTTTTGGGTCTGAAAGACAATAGAATGCCTACAAAACAATAGCTCCCAACACAAAAAATAGAACAAAATATGCACAAAACTAAGGTGCAAATTTATTTCTGTTGTAGAAAATATTTTTTCATATTTATAAATCCTTACACCCCAATAAGTACCAGTATAATTCTAGGTCTTTCGTCAATCAATGTACTTTAAATATCTATGATACAATGTAAGTTCATCGATTGCTCTCCAATATCTCTTGATTCTCTCCAAGTCTCTCAAAAGTATTAACATTCTTAAAAGTAAAATGAGAAATTTCCTAAATTTAGGGTACCATTAGGATTTAATCTTTGGGTAAGTCCCCCTCAGGCCATAGAATCTATAAATTATTCTTTTGAAACATAGATGAAGTAGAAGAGACTTGCTTAGTAAAAGAGTGAAGGGGTGTGAGCTAACTCAGGAACAAAACAGGTTCTAATGCACATGTTTGATGCTTGAAAAAGGACCTTAGGAGACTTGGGATTTCAGAGAAGGAAACTGCTGTAAGTGTTCACGGTTTTCTGCGTGGTGTTGGTTAGCTCTCCATGCTGGGGTATTTTTTCCAACGAAGTCTACCTGTTTTTTCTGAGCCCCGCACTGATAATGGCTTTGACCAACTTAGATCTGTTTTTTATACTATATGAATTCTGTAGAGACCATCTTTTCAATCCATATAATTCATACCAAATTATTACTATTTATCTTTCAGATTAAAAAGCATCCATGATTCTCACAGCAAATTTGAGAAGTAAAAAAAAAACATAAAGGAAAACAATTTAATTCTGCTATCTAAAGAAAACCACTGTTAACTGTTGCATTTATTTCCAAATGTTTCTCTCTTTGTGTGTGTATATATCCAGATACATATACATCCTATTTTTTACTTAACATGAATTTGTGTGAATTTTATCATGCCATTAAATAATATTCGTAAGATTGTCTTTAATAACTACGTGATATATTGTCATATGATTGTATCAATACTATCATTACTTTATTTAAACATTCCCTAATTTTTGGACAGTTAGATTTTTCTTAATGTTTTATTGCTATTATGAATAACACCGCAGTGAGCACACTTTTTTGTCTACCTTTCTAGTCACTTCGTTCAGTATTCCTCTAGTTAACAGATGTATACGTATCCCCTGTTATAAGCCGGGGCACTGCGCAATCAGCTGAGCATAGAGCAAAAGACAAACCAGGCCACTCTCCATCCTCCCTGCCATCATAGTGATGATTATGATCTGCCAGGAAAGATCCTGAAAATACTGCAATTATGAGTGTAACGCCCATTACAAAGAAGAGGTGCAACAAGTCCTGTGTCTGACTCACTTCAGCCTGTCATAACAAAATACCACAGACTGGGTGGCTTGAACAACAGGAATTTATTTTCCCAATCTGAAGGCTGGAAGTCTGAGATCAGGGTTCCACCATGATTGGGTTCTGGTCAGGGCTGCCCCCTGGCTTGCAGATGAACACCTTCTTACTGAATGCTCACATCACCTTTCCTCAGTACATGTGCTTGGAAGATCTGTCTCTTCCTCCAGTTCTGTTACATTAGGAGCTCCCTCCTTATGCCATGACTGAACCTTAATTATCTCCTAAAAGCCTGATCTTTAAATGTAGTCCCATTGGAGATTAGGGCTTCAACATATGAATTGTGGGGGAGGGGAAATGTAGTCCATACCACCACCTTGGGAGGATTTAAGAAGAGATTCTAGTTGAATATTTTCTTCAAATGTTTAAAAACACTAGGGTATTAATAATTTTATTTTTAATTTAAATGACTCTTTTAAGGTTACCAGACTTAATAAAGATATAGAATTCCCATTACATTTCAATTTCAGATAAATAGCAAAAATATTTTTGGTATAAGTATGCCCCATACAATATTTGGTGTCCTGTAATTTCTCTGGCAATTGTTCTTTTCATGCTTTAACATGATCAATGCTACTTTTTGTTTAAAGTCCCTGTAAGAGATTACATCCCATATATTTGTTATTCTGCAGGACACCTAGCTTAGATAACTGTTTGTTAAATTAAAATGTGGAGAGTGAGATGAAATATTATTAAAGTGTCCAGGTATAATGTATTGCTCCTTTTGTCTCAACATTTCGGTCGGTAGACACT
>VMDR010009560.1:0-33086 GCA_007922815.1 Macrotus californicus
AAGACTGAATGGAGAACACAGCTATCCCCAATTGTGATATGCCTGCTCCAACAGTCTTGCAATTCAAAACTGCATTGTTGTTTAAATATATTTGCTTACTGACAGGTTCATGTTGATAAACTTATTTAAAAACCTGTTTCAAGAAACTTTTGTTAATGATTTCAATTAGCCCAATAAGGAAAATAATTATCTGTTCAAACTCATTCTTTATAATATCACACTGCATTTCATCGGATTTCTGTGAAATTGATTTTGATAGAAAAAAATATTTAAACATTATGAAAACCTGTTTAAAAGATTCTTCCTCAAATAATGAATTGTCAACGAGTCCAAAATTTAATGTACAGTCATTCAATGTGAATCAATTTTAATAACAGAGTTCATCCCAAAATAGTAAAAACCTAATAACATACTGAAAATACTCTTTTGATAACCAGATTTTCAAATATCTAAGTCATTTAGTTAAATGGTCTAATATCTCTGTGGTCTCAAGCAGGAAACTCAGGTTCTAACTCAGTTTCTTCCCAAGTGTGGTCCATGGACCCACTTCAGAATCACCTAGGATGCTAGTTTAACATACAGACGCCTTGAACCTCAACCTGCTGAACAGATTCTCTCTCTGAGCTTCAGGCTCTATAATCAGCATTTTTTTTCCAGTTTCTCCAGGTAGTTTCTCATGCATAATAAAGTTTTGAAAATAGTTACTATCAAGACCACAAATATGAATTCTTCTAAGTTGTTCTGGTTCTTTCTAGTCAATCTTTCCTGCCTCTCTCTTCAAATAAGTTGTTCCATCCCTTAAGTTCTCCAAAGGGTTACACTTTACAGCAGTTATCATGTTGAGTCACAATTTGTCTGTTAACGAAAAGTTTCCCTCACTGGACTGTGAGCTCCTCATGAGGCAGAAGACTGTTTTTTGTTTGTATCTCTAAGTCCAACAGTCTCTGACAAACAGCAAGCGCTCAGTGAATACAGCTGAATGAGTACATGAAACATCATGGTTCTAAAAGAGCATACGACTTCCTTGTTCCCAATTCCCGATACTATACAATTAGCATCAACTTAATCTGTCCAAGAGCCAGTCAAAAAATGCAATTTTTTTTCTTAATTCTAGGAATACCTTTAAAGCTCATCTTTCCTAAACATTTCAGTCTCAAATGCCCGTACTGGTGTTTAAAAATATTAGAATTTTTATATGTGGTTTTTGGAAAAGTAGAAAACAGCCTTAGAATATTTCTAGGCTGTCATTTAGCAGGAACTAGTGACAAACCAGAGCCATAAAAGAAAATATATACATCTATCTTTATTGTCATATTCCAGGAGTAATCGCTAGCTTAGGCAGGAAATGACACTGCTTAGAAAGATATATCCTGGCCCTGACTGGGTGTTCAGTTGGTTAGAGCGTCATCCCAGTTCACCAAGGTTATGGGTTCAATCTCCAGTCGGGGCACATACAAGAAGCAACCAACAAGTGCACGAATAGGCGGAGCAACAAATCTCTGTCTCTGTCTCTCTCTCTCTCCTCCTCCGGCCTCCCCGCCCCCCCAAATCAATTTAAAAAGAATTTTTTTAAAAGAAAAATATATCCTTGGGTACTAAAGTAAACCATGTACATTTTGTTTAAAGTCATAATATAACACAAACTAAAAGTTTAAAGATACAGAAAATAGGTAATCAGTGTATGAACTACCTGACAATTAATTATTCCAATAAGTTAATGTTTAATATGGCTTGACATTAAAATCAGAGTTTACCCTGCATACTTACTGGTACCTAGCCTAAGAAAAGAAAATGAAAGCAGTATATCCCAGGTATAATTTTGGTCAAGAATTCTTTTGGCATCTCTTAATTACAAATTTTTATTTGAGTGGAAGACTCTTTAAACCATGAATACCCTCCCTGACCCTGTCTTCTCTAGGTGACTACCTCCTGTTGATCTCTCAAAGCTCAGCTCAAATGTGACATCTGCTGTGAAATCTGCCCCGAATTCCCAGATCGAATTCATGATTCCCTCTCCCATGCATGTGTGTCTTTTGGGCACACAGCCATTATTACTCAAACTATCTTATTATGAGTTATTAACTTGTCTGAATCACTCACAAAACTATAAGCTACAACTGTCTTATATTCTTGGTATCTCCATTGCCTAGAACACTACCAGGCTCTTGGCAGGTTTTTACCAGTACACTGCGGAAATGAGTGATCAATTCAATAATCAAAGGTTGTTGGTGTGAGGCTCTCGAGTAAAATGGAAAAAGTAGTAATAAACAGAAAAATATGGATTAAAAAGCATTTTTTAGAGGATTTCTGATTCTGTTCATGAAAGATTAACTGCTACAATGCCTTCCGGTCATGAAGAACTAGAAAACCAGACAAAATACACAAAACACCCTTTTCATATATTGTATAACAGGCAATGCAGGGCTTTGATCCCTAAAAAAAGGAAAATAAGTGAGCCCTAGCATTTTCCAGACCAGAGAGGGATACCCATAAAGAACCCAGTAGCTTTGGTTTGCAGGCTTGAAGAGAGTGTGGAGTTTGGAGAGATGGAGGTGCTAGACACCTAGAATTTACATTCTGGAATTTACACAACAGAATGTGGGAGAGGAGGGAGCTCCAAAGGGATCTGCAGAGGACACCCTCATATCTCTGGCTATACACTAAGCTGCACATTTATGAAGTAAGATTTCACAAGGTTGGAGAAAGAACTACGGGAAAGCAGTAGGCCAAACAATTTCTGAACTTTATACAGAACTAAGAGCAGTGCATGTTCTCACCAGCTAGCATGGAAAAGACCTCAAAATACACGGGGCGACAGTAGAGCACACAGAAGGGTAGTGCCTTAGCAGTGAGGCTTAATTAAACTAGACTAAAGGCTGCCTGGATGAGCCCTAACAAAGCTTAAAAGCAAGCCTAGAAAGGGCCAAATGGGTTAGAAGTTAACGACCTTATACCAAAACAAAGTCTAATATTCTTTAAAGGAATAAACAAAATCCAGCACCCAAAAACATAAAACATGCCATATTTGGCATAATAAAAAATTTCCAGCCCTGGCCAGGTGGTTCAGTTGGCTGGGGCATCGTCCCATACACCAAAAGGTTGCAGGTTTGATCCCCAGTAAGGGCACATACCTAGGGTGCAGGTTCAGGAGGCCACTGATCAATGTTTCTCTTTCACATCTCCCTCTCTCCCTCCCCCCCCAACCCCTTTCCTCTCTCTCTCAAATCAATAAACATATCCTTGGATGGGGATTAGAAAAAAAAATTCAGGCATGCAAATAAGCAGGAAAATACGAGTTTTAACAAGGAGAAAGTTCATTCAGTAAAAAACAGACCCAGAATTGATGGACTAGCACATAAGAAAGTTAATCATTATTATAAATATACTCTATATGTTTCAAAGGCAGAGGAAAACATAAACATGATGAGCAGAGAAATGAAAACCTTTTTAAAGAGGGTGGGGGAAAGACATTTAGGATGAAAAATACTATTGTCTGAAATTAAGAATACATTGGATGGGATGAAGAGCAATATAGCTATGACAGAAATAAAGACCACTGTACGTGGAAACATAGTAGTAAAAATTATCCAAAGGACGGACAGGAAAAAAGGTTTTGTTTTGTCTTTTTAGTTAAAAGGTGAGTCACCTGTGAGAAAATATCAAGTGGTCTAACATAGAAATTGAAGTCCCACAAAAAGGGAGAGGTGAGGGCAGAAAAATATTGGAGGAAATAATGGCCAAACTATTGGATAAAAACTATAACCTATAAATCAAAGAACACATGGAGCACCTAGTGGGAATCCGTCACTCTCAGTACATACAGGTAAACATAGAGATAAACAGAGTTGCAAGTGTGTGTTCCTTCCTCAGTGCAGTGAGGGCCTGGGCGTGGTTGTACTGCCACTGCCTGCCCAAAGGACTGGGGCTCCTGGAGAAGTGCCTGATTCTAGGGCTGGGGCCAGGAAAGGACAAGGCAAATGTGGAATATTATTAATATGTTGTGCCAGAAAGTAAAAGCACGGTCAAAGAATAATGAGAATGTCAAAAGAACATAGGAACCAAAACTGAGGGTGCTCTGACTAGCTAAATGGAGAGCATTTGGGGAATAAAAATAAATAATGACTGTAACAGATCATAACTACTGAATAAAGCGGAATTCACTGTTCCTTGTCAGCTTAAATAAATGAATGAATGAATAGGGAGCCGACAAGGCCCTCCTCACAGTGAAATCCACGCAACCATCACTGTATAATCAAAGCAAGCAAAAAACATCAACAGATATCATAACCAGTGAAAAAACTGTGTGGAAAATGAGATTTCAGAGTCTCACAATATCTCCTCAAACACTTGGCAATTACAAAAAAAAACTTTATCGTGAAAAATGGGCAAAAACTGACATTTTCAGATAAATAAAAACAAAGGTGTTTCCAGCTGACGTGCACATGCAGGAAATGCTGTTAAGAAGTTCTTCAGATTAAAAATAAATGATATCAAATGAAAATCTGAATCTATAGGAAGGGATTAAGAATTCCAGAAATGGTAAACATAACATTCAATATGGTTCTTTTGCAGTTTTTTTCTTCTCAATTTCTTTAAACGCTTCGTGATTGTTTAGAACAAATACATTTACGGCATGGGATTTCTAGCATCCGGAGATGCACTGCTGACGATGCCCACGCACAAAGGGTGGGGTGAACCAAACCCCCCAATGAAAGTGCGTGTATTCTACGTGGAGTGGTACAGTATGAGACCTATTTGCACCACTCTATGTTAGGGACGTGCTACTGTAATTCCTAGAGCAGTCACTTAAAACATAAAGCAAAGGTGTACAACTAAGAACCCTAACAGAATTAAAACAAAATACTAAAAAATACTCAACTGATCAAAAAAAGTCAGGAAAGAAGTATGAGAGAAAACAAAAGCGGGCAGTAACAAATAGAAAATGAAGAACGAAAGGGTAGACCTACATCCAACCACGTCGACTTATACCCCAATTAAAAGGCAGACTGTCGGCCTAGTTACAAAAGCAAAACCCGATTACACAGTCTACAAGAGGTACATTTTATATATAAAGACACAAATAGGTTAAAAATGAATAAAGTAATGGAAAAAGATATACTATGCAAACAGTTAAGTGTAAGAAAGCTGGAATGGCTATATTAATATAAGACAAAACAGACTTCAAGATGGGGGAAATACTACAGATAGAAGGAATTTCATAATGATAAAAGGGTCAATATAATAATCATTAATGGGTATGTGCCTAATTACAAACTTCCAAAACACAGACAAAATAAAAGGAATAGACAAATTCACAATCATAGCTTGAAATGTTAATACCTCCTTCCGTGATAGAATTAAAAGTATAAAACGTTTAAACAATACCATCAACCACACCTTGACTTACAACACTATTACCCCAAAACACATTCTTTTCAAGTGCACCTGAATGTGTCATGCTAACAAAAATAAGGTTTTGTAAATGTCTGTTAAGTAAATAAGCACATACATAGGTGGACGATGGTGCACGCTGAAATGAAAGTAACACTTGGCTGTACTGACTCGTTCATAGTTGAATAAATGGACAAGAAGTTGAAACTGATGCTATAGACTTAGAATCATCCAGGCCGGTGATTTTCAACCCTTTTTTTATCTCATGGCACATATAAACTAATTACTAAAATTCTGCGGCACATCAAAATATCTAGTTTTTGCTGATCTGACAAAAAATAGGTATAATTCTGAATCATTCACACCAGACAGCTATTGTTGTGTTAGCTGTTTTCATTTTTTTATTTAACAGTCTAAGGGAAAAGAGGTCTGTGCCCGTGACTAAAGTCAGGTATTGCACATTTTAAAAATTCTTAAGGCACCTCAGTGTGCTGCGGCACACTGGCTGAAAATCACTGCTCTAGACGTCTGTATTTCACAATACCTAAAATTCACAAAACTAGGTGCTAGAGGCAAGGAATGTGCAGAGGCAAAGTCCTAGCAAGTAAAGGAAAAAGTTAAATAAAGAAGCATTAAGTTGCAGAGAAAGGCGTAGACACCTTCTCTGAGATTTGCCACAAGAAAACAAACAGATGCAGGCGCAGAGACTGACTGGAGTGAGGGGAGAGGTGAGGCTGCTCTTGCAGATGGCTTCACCTCCTCAACTGGTTTAAGGACCATTCGCTTGTGGCTTTCCACTCTTGAGTAAGGCTCACCTTGCCGGTTAGCATCCTTGTTTAAAGGTTGACTGAAGAGCTATTCCACAGACAAGTCAGTCTACAACAAGGTACTCAGGAATAAGTTATCGAATTTTCAAATACGGTGTTTGGGGGCAAATATACTCTTAGGATCAGCCTGGGCTTAGAGCCACCTTCAGAAATGGCTATGCTCTGATCACGATCCACTGTCTTGTTCCCTCTTTCGATACCCCATTTTCCAAGGCAGAGGTGAGGTCTGACAGCTGGAAAAGACAGGTGTCGGACAAATGCAAAGACTTTCTACTTTCATATTAGGTGTCTGGCTTATAGGTAAGTGGGTAAGAACGATGTGGAGAAACTAGTCATCGGAAAGCTACCTTCCTCATGTCCTCCTCATCACCCTTTTCCACTGACTCATTCTAACCCAAAATACATTACGTTCTTCACAGCCAAACGCAAAACTCCCAACAAAGCTACTTCGTATCATTGAAGCAACTACTGGACATGTTTGACCTTCCCTGTTCAAGGACAGTCTCTTCTTTAGGCAGCAAGACAATCTTACGTTGTATCCAGGGTCAACAACAAAAAATGATTGGTCAGTTGCAAAGAATGTCATATGTGCACCTGTGCGTGCGTGTCTGTATGCATGCATATATGCATCACCAGGAGTAAACGGAATAATTATTCATGTAATTTATATATACATGCATACATACATAATATCAACATTACATTTATCTGTGAATATTTCATTTCTATAGAACAACATAAAATAATGGGACTCATTAAAAAATATGAGTGGTTAAGTTTTATGTAAGAAATCTATAAAGCTTGTTTAATCCCTGGGAATTGATTTGCATCAAATCTACATTTTCACTTTTTGTTCTATCATGATCATTTATTGCTACTTTTTCATTTTAATTTTCTACTAAATGTTTACTTTTTTAAATAAATTGGGTAATTTGGGCACTATTAAAAACAGAAATTCTTTTGACTTAAAAAAAAAGAGGAGCAGATATTTGGCATTAGCATGGAGCATAAATTATACTCTGGCACACTTATCCAAAAGGGCTAAGACCAAAGAAAGAATCTGCTTGCTTATTAAAAATGCAAACATTACCTCAGTCATACAAATGGCCCCAAATTCGCCTGCTCACGGCCTCTGCAGATCACCCACCAGCGTTAGCATTACATCATATGACATTATAGAACAATAGTGAACTCTGTGTAATACTTGAATATATTGTTTTGGAAGAATAAACTGTCATTAACTTGAATAAAAGCTCTCTGAAATCAAACCTGGGGGGTAGAGCCCTCACTGTGTGGCCCTTTTACTACTTCAAGAAATAGCCTTATCCTGAAAGCAGCACAGAGGGAAAAAAGAGATTAGCGTATAAAGGCAACAGTGATGAGTGGTCCCAGGAGGCAGCTGGCAAAGCTTTAAATGACCGGGGAATGCAGGAGGTGCAGCCTCACACCCAACACTCTATTTCCTACTACAGCCTAGCGACTTGAACAATGGGCTTTGCCAGAATTGGAAACTGAGTCTTATTCTATGTACAAAATTGTCCTGATGCCATCAGAAGATGGGCTAGCACTTATAGCCTGTGATTTTAGGCACTGAATTTAAGCTCCGAGCACCAACATTTTAATTTATAAAATGGAAAGAATAATAGCTATTGTGCAGAGGTATGGGGGGAGGGAATTGGCTATTATGATTATCATAATTATACTTATTATTTCCACCCAATTGTCCCCTTTGCCTATCTTTTCTAATCACTGTCCAAGATGTTTCTACTTCACAGTAAAACATGAGCATCAACTTAAATGCTCACTTGCTTTGTTTGTTTGTTTGTTTGTTTGCTGCAGTCTGGCCATTGTCACATGTTGCTATTTCTATTTTCATGCTACTCTCATCAAGTGATTTCTCTATCTTTCCAAATCCTAGATCATCTCTTAATTACAACCTGCTACTCACTAGCTTTCCTCTCTCTTGTACCTATTCTCAATGTTCTCTACAACCAAAATTCAAAGAGGTAAAAGAACAAAACCAGAGCAACATAGCTAGCTGGTGGCCAAGTACCAATTAAAACCTAGGTATCAATGCCACCAAGTCAGTTGCACTGCATTAACTTCACCACATTAATTACTCACTTTCAGGGTTCCCAGTGATCATTTTAAATGTGAGGTTAACTTCCCTTAACACCAAGCCTTTTCCCAGATGTTTCCCTACTGGTCAACTTATTATCATAAAAAACAAATTATTTCAAATGCTTAAAATAGAAACGCAATCTCAGAAAATTATTAAATATATCCCAATGGGGGAGGGTTAGTATTTCCCTAAAGTGGGGACAAAGATTGGTCATATAAGGCTGCACCCAGGAGTAGAAGACTTTGGGAGGAGAAAGGATGCACTAACAAGAAGCAGAGCCAGGGAAATTCTGACTGTGAGCAATACTGCAATCAATTCCAGAAGGGATGGAGTAGAGAATACCAGTGTCCACCTCTAAGTTTCTAAAGATAAAGGCTGTATCTTTTAATGTTATTGTACAAGGATATGTGAAGGTAGAAATTTCATTAACGTTGGCTTCTTTGGAGAATCAATCACATCGATCCTCAAAATCATGAAAACTGGTAAGAAGATGGGTAACAGGATGTCATGTGTTGTTTTATGTAAGAGCCAGGAGAGTTCACCAAAGTCTAACTCGAAGGACTATGGGGCACAGACTAAAAGCTTGAATTGCCTCATCAGTAAAGCAGATGAAGTGCTAGGAAGAATGGGTTGATATATGGATCATCTATAAAGTACCATTTGTTTTTATATATATTTTTAAGTATAGTGTGGAATAGTGTAACTACTATAGAATTTGACATCAGTGATGAAGGTTCAAGTTCAACCTCTCTATCGGCCAGCTGTCTACCTGACCTAGCACAAATCATTCAAACATATTTCATGATGTAAGAATTAAAGGAATGGTATGTGTATGGTGAGGCCTTTAAAATAGCTATATGGCCCTGGCTGCTGTGGCTCAGTGGAATGAGCGCTGGCCTGCAAACCAAAGGGTCGCCGGTTCCATTCCCAGTCAGGGCACATGCCTGGGTTATAGGCCAGATCCCCATATGGGGGCACATGAGAGGCAACCACTCAGTGATGTTTCTCTCTCTCTCTTTCTCCCTCCCTTCCCCTCTCTCTCACAATAAATAAATAAAAATCTTATATTACTATACATTGTACCAGGTGAAAAAATCCAGGACATTATGTTCATTTTATGCATCCTAATCTTTTGGAGGAGAGGGAGACAAGAAAGAAAGATCCTTATAGTATAAACTCTACTCCATTAATAAAAATCATCACTACTACTTAATGGAGATATGAAAATAAAATAGATTAATATACTTACTAATATAAATAAAAAATAAAATGTAATTATTAAATGAATAATAAAATTCATATTAAAAGGTAACTACCTCAATATACACTAATCAGGAGGGCTGATGGCTGGTACACACTCTCTCCCCTCAATATATACATTTTCCTCTCATATACCATGGTTGCCGGAATTGTATAATTAAAAGTGTCATGGAGATTTTTCTCTATGGATCTGAACTAGTCCACCCATAGTCCAGACCACAACTAAGAATAAAAATCTTTTCATGGAAATATAACAGGTGAGGGCCAACTCCAACATCATTCATTCACTCATTTATTCCGATCCTACTTTATACCAAACTCTCGTCCAAGTGCTGAGGATCTGACCCGTGGAACCAGTGCCATCACGGAGCACACATTGCACTGCAGCAGCAAAGTACAGACAGTAATGAAACCAACTACCCAGCGGGTCAATGATGATTAAGTGCAACGGAGAAAAACAGGCGGGAAAAGGGGCTGCAATTCTAAATAGGGCAGCCATGGAGGCTTCAGAGAGGATGCCATTTAAGCAAAGGCCTAAAGGAGGTGAGTGAGGCACACAGGTATCTGGGCAGAGTAGTGGGGCTATGCAAACCTTTCCAGCAACTCCAGATAAGTCAAAATGCAAGCCCTTACCTTTCAAAAGTGGTTGGAAGGTTGGAATCTCTTGTAATTTGATGACATCAGGATCATTGCTGACGTTCCGTGAGGCCTGGGAGCCCTGTGCCACAACCACAATATCATCCATCTTGGCTCTATGCTTAGCTGGAGAAGGAGTCACTGAAAATAAAATTACTTTATTTAGTCACCTCTGTCTCACCAAAGCTGTTTCACTGTAGTCAATAAACAGAGTATTTTTATACAACAACAAAAAATGCTAACTGGATTTATCCTGCAGTGGGAGCTCAGGTAACAGACATGAATCAGGGAGAACCTCTATTTTCTATAGTAGTTTAAAAAAAATCAAACACTACAGGAATATATATGAAACCGTTTTTGCAATTTAAAAAATTTTACTATTCAACACACAAAAGAACAGCAGATTGTGTTTTTAATTCTTTGATCTTCTTTATGTCTGTCCCTATTTTACCAATGAAGGAAGAAGGGTATAAAATTTGGCTGTGATTTGTCCAAGGTCAACAGCTCTAGACACTTAGGAAAGGAACTGGTGGTCTACAGATTGTTGGTATACATGACCCATCCCTGTGACACAGCAGTTGCAAAGCTGTCCAGCCAGCCATCACAGCAAACCAGTATGTTTAACAGGTCCTACTTATGAAAAAACAAACCCTGATACTCAACCCTAAATAATGGGTGTATTCCTCAGGCACCAGCCGCCTCACTCTAAAAGTTACAGGCATTAGTCCAGAAGGTAAAAAAATAACCAGTAGGTCCCTTCTAATCTGAGGCAAAATTAAGAAACTTGGAGGATTGCTAGAGAGGTGGTCAATTTCAGGTCTCAGGAAAATGTAATCTGCTTGGTAGGAAATGATTCAAACCATCAAGGACTTCTTAACCCAAGACATCCTCCACTCCCCAAATATGTTCCTGGTTGGGGCCAGAACACATCTTTAAAGTATTTTACACTCTATAAGGTAGTATTTACAAGCTCATCAGTCGGGTTCTCAAAGGTTGGTCCAGGGATGCCATAGAACTGCCCTGCCTCCTAGAGGCTAGAGTCTCCCATGGCATGGCATTCACTCTTCCAGAATCTCTGCCACTTTTATTGCTCTTTAAGAAACGTCTCTTGGTACTTTACCTAACGCACCCAAGGGTTAAAAGGTTGTACACCTGTCCCACATCCCTTCTAAAAAGGGACCTCTAAGACCCATTTTTAAGAAGGAACCTGCTCTTAGAGATCCTGTCTACGATCCATCCACTGCGAGAACCAAGTCTCACTATGTCAGACTGGGTACCAAAACCAATAATCAGGTCATCTTTTAAACAGGTTGTGGCTGGGAGAAACAGCTGTTTTGAAAATAAAAAATGAGTTATGGGCGCCTATGCTGGCTTAGTTTGCGGTCACAGGCACTCACATCAATCAGGGGATTTTTTTTTTTTTAAGGCGATGAAGGTTTTCTGTGCGTTCTTGTCCGCGGGTCCCAGACCCACTAGGCTGGGAGGCAGCATGCTCCGCAAGCCGACATGACTGGCTGGAGGAGGGTGGAAGTTAGGGCACCGACCTGAGGAGTTCAGATCGTTGGGTCGGCTCTCGGCCTCGGAGCTCTGCTCGCTGCCCATGGTGCTGGCAGCGATGGCAGCGGAAGAACGGTGGCACTGGCGGTCACCGTTCCGGCGGCGGGGCGACAGGGCAGGGACAGGGACCAGGACGGGATTGCTACGAGTCTGGGCGCCGCAGCTGGACTGCTGTGTGCGGAAGGTGCGCTCAGCCCACGTTGGGGCGCCGACGATGGGTAACGGAGAGCCTCTCTTTGGGGAATGGACGCGCAAGGCAGAGAGGCACGGCAGCACGCTGCTGGCCCGCCTTCCTTAAAGGAATCTCACGGAGAGGGAGGCGGAGAACGACGGGCTTTAGCCGCGCCCTGCATCGGCAAGCAGTACCGGTCTCACTCATTCGCTCAAGCGACGCCGGCTGGCTCCTTCCGGGACGCGGATTGGCTGCGCCAGCCGCACGCAGCCGTCAGTTCCGGGTTAGAGGGCCACCGCCCCTTGCCCCAGCTTGGGCGGGGAGACTTGCGCAGGAAACTAGGGCGACGCCCACTTAAAGGGCCCAACTGCCTGAAAACCAGACATTCCCCAAAGAGTGAGCTCCTTCCTTTTGTACTGATTCGTCACCTTTAAGCATCATATACACATTAGGCACTGTATCCCTATCTTTAGAACTTTACAAAATAGATGTGTTTTTTTTTAAACTTTGTTTTACAGATAAAGAGAGGTGCTAGGTAGAGTTAGGATCCGAATCCACTGTTATTTGGATGCAAAGGCTCCTATTTCAGGTCTGAAAGCTGGGAGCGTGGCAGTGGATAACCACACAAAAATGCTAAATGATGAAAGAAGGAGCTGGAAATGAGACACAAATGGTGTGTGTGCATCTTCAAAGGAAAGTGGATGCCACTACAGTCACTTTCTGGGGACCTTGACAATGATCAGGAAAATGCCATCTGAAACAAACAAGGGCAAGAAAAGAATATAGGTAATGCAGAACGGAAACTGCCAGTTTGGGCAGTCAAGGACGTGACCTAGCAATGCAATACCATCAAGGAGTTGGTAGGGTCTGGGATTCTCAGAACTTTGAGACTCATTTTATATTGTTTGTGTCGAGAAATTTCAAGCAAATGCCCTGAGATTTTTATACACATAAATATAAGCTCAGGGGGAGTGCCAAATTCACTAAATGATTAAGTCCCTTCTATTCTACATCACAGACATTCCCCTATTTTATCTTATTTAATTTTCACAACCGAGGCCCATCAACAGGTAACTTCCCTAGGCAGGATTAGTATTTAATACTGTCTGATTTCAAACCTCAGGTTCTTTCCTCCACTCAGCATTATAATACTGTGAAGAAAAAGTGTGAATGAATGCAAGTTCCATACTCTGTGGGATTGTGTAGAACTAAAAACTACCTGAGAGATCAGAGTAAGCTCCTAGGAGGCGGTGTTTGCCTCGTCTTGAGGTTTACGCAAACCACCAGTCTGATGGGACTGGAAAGGGCAATGTGACCATGTTCTCCTGGAGAGCCCTCCTCTTCCCTCCCATATCTGCCTTCATCTGGGGTGGGTGAGAGAGGAGATAAAAGGGGAGCACATAACTCATATCGTAGCTCTTATTATTCCACATCAAAGCATATCTATCCTGTATTCTTTAACCTACTCGATGCTGATGTGATGATACTTTTCATGCTTCCCTTTAGAAGAACATTTCATTCTAAAAGGGATATTATATTCTGTCCATCAACTGATGAATTGATAAATGTATCATCCTGTTCTCTACTGATTTGCAAGGTCTCTGGCTGAGACACAACTGAGAGATAGCCTTATGAAGGTTCCTTTGTATGAGAAAAATTATTTTTCTAGCTCCTTTTAAAATTATCTCTTTGTCTTTTATTTTAAACAGTTTTATTGTAACTTGTCTTGCTGAAGAATGTTTTGCATTGAAATTTTGAGGTGATGTATTAGCTTTATAAACTTGGATATCCAAATCTCTCCTCAGAACTTTGGCAAGTTCTCAGCCATTATTTCTTTAAGTGAGATTTCTACCCCATCTCCTTCTCTTTTCCTTCTGCGACTCCAATGGTGCATATTTTGTTTCTCTTAATGGTGTCCCATATGTCCCATAGGCTTTTTTCATTCCTTCTTATTCTTTTTTTCTCTTTGTTCTTCTGATTGCATAATTTCAATTGATCTGTCTTCTGCACTAATTTTAGCTCACTGATATTTTTTTCTGCTTAGTCAAGTCTGCTATTGAAGCCCTCTGTTGAATTCTTCAGTTCAATGTATTCTGCTTCAAAATTACTTTTGACTTTTTTATACTTTTTATCTCTGTTGAATTTCTCATCTTCTTCTTGTATTGGTTTACTGATGTCATTAAATTATTTGTTACCAGTGGACAAACCTGCACCTTTTGCCACGCCTTCTCAACAAGCCAAGCTAAGGCGCCTGTGACAAGCTGCATGAAGTAGAGGGCAACCTCTGAGGGTGGGGCAAGGAGCCTGGAAGCTCAGCTGATCACAGCATCTTGGTGGTGTAATACTCAGCCCCCAGGCAGCAGGAACCCTGGAGGACACCAGGAGTGTCAGGGTGCCACCTCCCGAAGTGGGAGCGGTGGTTGGTCCCGGCCACAGCAGAGCATTCTCTCGGAATTAGTAGAGCTTTCTGGGTGAGGCCCAGAGGGCAGAGAAGCTAGGCAGCCTCAGGACCCAGCAGAGTAGGGGAGTCTCTCCCCATTGGCAGAATGGTGGCAGAATAGCAGCAGGGGGAGATTTTTTTTTTAAAGATTTTATCTATTTAATTTAGAGAGAGATGAAGAGAGTGAGAAAGAGTGGAAGAGAAATATCAGTGAGTGAGAGTAACATCAATCAATTGCCTCTTGAATGTGTCCCCCATCTGGAGACCTTGCCCACAACCCAGGCATATGCCCTGACTGGGAATTGAACTGACAACCCTTCACTATGCAGGAGGATGCTCAACCAACTGAGCCACCCTGGTCAGGGGAGAGGGAAGTCCTTACACTGGGTGTGCTGAAAGCTGGAAATGTGAATGAACAGGGCCCAGGTGCACGCAGAAAGCTGGAAAGATGAATGGATAGGGCTGATAGCGGGCCAAAAACTAGAAAGATAATAGGATGAGGGGAAAAGCCCTTGCCCTCAGTCTTTCCGTACCAGATTGGGAGTGGGACCAGGGGAAGGCAGGCACGTGGCCATAGAAATCAGAACAGGGCAGGAGAAAGTTCTGGACCCTTTTATCTGGGGAAAGAAGGGATTGGTTGGAAGCTAGGCTCACCAAGTGTGAAAGTTTAGCAAGTTGATTGGTCTTTCTAAGAAAGCGCCTGGCCCAGCCCACACCCAAAATAGATATAGCCCCAGGGGAACAAAGAAACTCTCTCTCCTTCTTGCTCCTTGCTTGCTGCTTAGGACCAGCTCTGCTCTGTTACTCATTGCTCGCTGCTTGGGACCTGCTCTCTCTCCCTCACTTAGCAGTCACATGGCCCATAGCATCCAGGAGGGGGTCAGGAGGGAGTCTCTCTCTCTCTTCTCTTTCCCTTTCTCTCTGACCTGGTTAAGCATTTGCCCGTGTGTTTGGGTGCTCTCCATTTGGGAGCACGTGACCTTGTGGCCCTAGCAACCGCATGGCCATGGCTTTACCAGCTTCACACATAGCCTCCAGGAAGGAGCCCGAAGCTGGACAGCAGCTGAGAACAAGCTAAGCCACCTGGATGATCGCTTAGTGGCTGTCTAGGGCCCCATAGGATGGTACTTTAAAATGAGACAGTAATTCTGGGCCCTGCCTTTTGTTCTGGCCTTGCTGAGAATGGCTGGGTTTTGTCTGGGTTTTGCGGAGGAGATGAGTTTTGAGACAGGGAGTCCCTCATTCTCCAAGATGGTGCAGCATCTGAACAAACCCTTTTCCTTTTGCATCGGTGCCCACCTCACAAATTTGGCTTTTGTGGTGACAGGCATCCAAATCCCCATTTTTCTTTGTTCAGTAATGTGTGCTCTTGTAGCTCTCTGAGCATCTTTGAAACATTTGTTTTGAATTCTTTGTCAGGCAATTCCTAGAACTCCATTTCTTTGGGGCCAGTTACTGTAAGTGCACGGTATTCCATTAGTGGAAACATATTTCCCTGGTTCTTCGTGATCCCTGTAGCCTTGAATAGGTGTCTGTACATTGGAAGAAGCAGTCATCTCCTCCAGACTTTGTGGACTGACTTCAGTAAGAGAAAATTTTCACCTGCGTGTGGAGGCACACTGGAGCATGTTGTGTCCCCAGTGGTACAGGGCACCAAGTGCAGTGACATGTGGTGTGGCACAGGGCATAGGGGAGCATGATGTCTTTTGGCTCAGGCCACAGGAGTCCACAGAATCAACAACTCTGTGGGCCTTGGCAAGCACTGTAAGATATTTTCAGTGGCTGGAATGTCTGTTGGAGTCTTACGTGGCACCTCCAGCTTCAGTTGCAGACGGCCAGCAGTAGGTGCCTATGTACAGGGAGGGGCAGGTTGCAGACACACCACAGTGGAAGGGGCCAGGGAACGCAGCAAGTTCTAGTGCCAACTACATGCTCACTGGCGGTTGTAGGGTCTCTGGTTGTTGGGGTGCACTACCAAGGCTGCTGGGCCTTGCCAAGGGCAAAATGGACAGGGGTCTCTCCAGAGGTATGCAGGTGCACAGTTGGAAGGGCTAGCTGCAGATGAGTGCAGTTGTACAGGCCAGTGATAGAGGACAAAGCCAGACCCAGGCCCACAAGCAGCTCTGTGTGTATGTGTGTGTGGAGGGGTGGAGGAGGGGCTATTGGTATGTTTTTCTGTGGCTGCACAATCCCCTCAGGTGTAGGCACTACAGTGGAGATTGCTGACGGGTATCAGGCCTGCAGTACACAAATGCGCTGCTGGAAGGGCTAGCCTAAAGTGTGTACACAGCAGTGGAGGTCAACTGCAGGGGTCTAGGCTGGCATCTTGCACTCATGCAGCCACAGAAGCCTGCACTGGTTGCCAGTGTGGTTCTGGGTATTGGTGCAGGGGAGAAAGCAGGGAAGGAATCGGGCATCAGTCAGCAGCAAATAGAAACACCTGTGGGGTGAAAGTTGTGAAATCTGCAGGACCTTTATGGCACCTGGGCTAGCCATTGGTTTCTTCAGTGGTGCCATTTGCTGGGTTTGTCTGCAGAGCAGGTCACCAGGGGCCTCAGTCATTCCTGTCATGTGGCTGCTGTTGTAGCCCTTGAATTTTCTTCAGTATTCCTAGTCATGTCTATATGTCTCAGCTTTGCCAGTCTGAGCGAGGGACCCCCAAAGGCTGGTTCCTCACCCACCTCTTCCTATCTCAGCGAGGGGAACTCTCTCTAGCTGGGAAGTTCCCTCTTGGCATTAAGCAATGCTGGCTTGGGGAGTGGGATGTTGCAGACAAAATGAAGCTGTTTTCCTTCTCTTCTTGTGCTCAGGGATTTTGTTTTGCTGTGTTGCTTAAGTTTCTTAAGTATACTCCAGAGCTCTCCCAGAACTGGGTTTGTTCATCAATAGCTTTCTCATTGTTGATCTTCGTTGGGGGACAGAGGCTGAGGACTCCTATGCCACTGCTCGGTTTTTGTTTTTGATAAATGGATAAATAAAATGTGTTATATCCATATAATAAAGTATTATTTGTCCCCACAAAAAGAAATGAAGTACTAATACATGCTACAACATGGATAAACTTTGAAAATATGCACTGTGAAAAAAGAAGTCCATCACAAAAGACTGCATATTGTAGATTCCATTTATACTCATGTAAATATCCAAAAGAGGCGTATAGAGATGGGCAGACTCGCAGTCACCTGAGGCTGAAGAGGAAGGGGGTGGAGGAGAAACGGGAATGACTGTTTATGAGTGTACTTGATCACACAGTAAGTGATAAAATCAGGAGTCAAATGGGTTTTTTTTAGATTTTATTTATTTTTTAGAGAGAGAGGAAGGCAGGGAGAAAGAGAGGGAGAGAAACATCTATGTGTGAGAGAAACATCAATCTGTTGTTTCTCAAAAGCCCCTACCTGGCCTGCAACCCAGGTATGTGCCCTGACTGGGACTCAAACTGGTGACTTTGGTTCACAAGCTGGCACTCAACCTACTGAGCCACCCCAGCCGGGGCAGGAGTCAAGTGTTCTATAACTCACAGTGCCTCTGATCCACTCCTGACTAGCTTCTCCTTTTATATTTTTATGTTGCCTGGCAACCCATTCATGCAGCCCCCAAGCCAGAAATCTGCTTACCTTAATCCCCACATCAACCAGTCGCAAGTCTAGAGCCTCTCATCCTAACTTCTCTTCCATCTCTGTGTCCTGCTTAGGGTCCTCTTATTTCCTCCATTTCTCAGAACATAGAAGGGCTCTTGTCTTACCTCCTTCAATCCATCCTACGTCTGGCTGGCAGAGAGAATTTTCTAGAATATTAATTAGGTCTCTGGAGCTGTCATTGCCCTACTAAAAACCTTCAATAACTCACCGTGTCTTCAGAGTCAAGTTTCAAATTTAGCATATGAGAACCTCCACGTTCCAACCCCCGCCGCTCCGTTCCTCTATGCACACCGGCCACCTTCGTGCCAACCTTCAGGATGGATGGAGTTCCCTGAATCTCGAATAGTCATGCTGTTTTGTCTTTCTGGAATATTCGGCCTCATCTCTCCATCTAGCTAACTGAATTTCATCCTTCAAGACCTGTTGAAAACAAGTATCCACACTAAGACTGCACTAGGTGTTTACAGCAGCTTTATTCATAACTGCCAAAACTTGGAAGCAAACAGAATGTCCTTTAGTGGGTGGATGGATAAACAACAATGGACTATTATCCAGCGAGAAAAAGAAATGAGCTATCAAACCATGAAGAGACACAGAGAAAACTGCACATTGTTAAGTGAAAGAAGCCAGTCTGAGAAGGCTAAGTACCGATCCACCCATATGACGTTCTGGAAAAGGCAAAACCATGGAGACCATAAAAGGATCAGTGACTGCCGGGCTTGGGGCAAGGCAGGGAGGGAAAACAGGCTGCAACGAAAGATTTTCAGAGCAGTGGAAATACTCTGTAAGATACTATGATGGTGGACACATGTCATTATTCATTGTCCAAACCCATAGAATGTACACCACCAAACGAGCAGAAGATAAAATATGGGCTTTAAATATGTACAGTTGTAACAAATGTCCCTCTCCGATGGGGATGTTGATAATGGGGAAGGCTACGTATGTGTGGGGGCCGAGGGTATATGGGAAACCTCTTGCCCTACAGGGCACTTGCCCTACAGTTTCCTTGTGAACCTAAAACTGCTCTAAAAACATTGTGTTTAAAAAAAAAATGATTGAACTTATGCACCTCCTCCCAGAAGTCCACATTAGATGCCCCTCTTCTGAACTTCCTTAGTTAACATCTTCTATCATGACATTTATTCTTTATACGAGATTTATGTTTGTCTCCCCTACTGCTCTGTAAGCATCTTGAAGAGAGATTCTGTGCCTTGTTGGTCTTTAATTTCCCCTACAGGAGCTTAACACATGTTTTCTGGATAAAACATTGCCTCCGCAGAAATGGGACTCAGCCTCAGGAGAAGAGAATCAGTAATCTCTTCAGGCAATGAGGAGACAATGAATATAATTTCTAATTTAAACACCTACTTTGTGTTAATAGAAACGTTCTTTAATCATTGTTTCCATCATTAATCATTATTTTAATTATGTTCACTGTCATAACTGAATCCATAATATCACTTCAATGGTAGAGGTTCATTGTATCAAAACACTGAGTCTGAAGTTTCTAAGTGAGGGAAAGGTCACTTAATGCTTAGTATGGATAGTCCTTACAGGAAGATTCAAAGACCGTGACCTCTCTATACCTTAGACCCTCAACTATATCATCGGTAGAGATAAAATGTACTATGTACGTTAGTCTCTTGTTGCATCAGGAAAATCACTCCAATGGAAAATCGCTGTGAGATTTCCTTGTCTTTGATAACTCTTTAAAACCAAGTTTTTGCAATATTACTGTAATTCAAGGGCATCCTCTGCATACAGCTTGTTAAGAGTTAGTTTCACACAATGGGCCATTATTCATGGGCAGTCTGTCAACGTAGGCTTCTTGCAGCTACTGGTAAAAACTAGAAAACAGTAGTTGCCTTTATCAGGGCTGGAATAATAATCTACAATTGCAAAGTGCTTCAGGTTTGAAGGCTCTTTCACACCTACCAAAGTGGAGATACTGTCAAAGGTAAGACCTCTGGGCAATTTAGGCGTCAACGGTTTAATAATGTTGGGTTAGTTCGCATGTATGTAGGGGTGGGGTGGAGTGAGCATTGATTGAAAACACACTTCCTACTAGTTCTTTTCCACTCATTCAATCAACAAATATACTTTAGTTAAATATTTACTGAGTACCTCTAAGTACCAATCACTATGCTAAATGGTAGGGATACAGTTTAATAACTATGACAGACACCATTGTTTTTTAAAATCATTATACCTATAAATATAGAGTAAATCCTTCAGAGTCCCAATGTCTTCCGTGAGGCCTGACTTGCACATATTTAACTCAAGATTTGCCAACTCTTAGGATAAGTTAAATAGAAAAATAAACGCAAAAGTTGAACTCTTATCAGGAGAAGGATGTTTAATTTTATCATTTATCATAATGTGAATCTTGAATCTTTATATTAAACATTTTTCCTTTGGAAAAGAAATGCCAGCTCTAATTGGGGACACTTCGAGCCTCCAGTTTTCGAAATACGTTCTCGTAACTATGCCCCAGATAGAACGTGAATTCCTGAATGTGGAGAAACTGCTCTCAGTGATTGCCCGTGGGGACGGGAACTAGACCAGGACACGGGTGAGAACCAGGCTTTCACTGTGTATGCACTTTGGTAGTTTGACTTTCCTCCTGGGTACGTACATGTGCGTTCTCGGGCCCCAGGACGCGAGAGGGCACGGCTGCAGAGCCCCGGCACCCATGAGGGTCGCGCCCACGCCCCCGCACCGCGCCCGTGGCCTCGGATCTGCGTGTGGGTGAGGCGAGGGCTGTGGGGGCCGAGGGCTCGCTCCCTGACTCCGCGCGGCCGCCAGGAGCCGCGGCCACTGCCGGGGAGGTTCGCGCCTCCCGCCGGTGCCCAGGGGACTGCGCTCGCGGTTGCTAGGAAGCAGCTCCAGGTTGCAGGGCAGGAATGTGCCCTTCCCCACCTCCAGCCCCCCCGCAAACTTTCGGCTGCTGAGACGGAAACAGGAACTTGCAAACCGCACGCCAGCCGGGCAGGAGCGAGCAGCGGAGCATCCCCCGCCGCTCCACCGAGAGCCTCGCGCGGAGTCGCCGCCGCCCTCCCGCCAGCGCGTCGGGGCGTCCTCGCTCGGCTGGGGCCGCAGGGTCTCCGGGGTCCCGTGGCGCCAGGTACAGGCGTGCCGGCACTCCCCTCCCGGCCCACCCCGGGTAGCGTCGCCTCCCCTCCGGGCCTGGGGCGAGGCTCCGCCACCCGTCCCGGGGCAGCGAAGGACCAGGCCAGGGCGCGGCCGGCGGGAGCCCCGGGTAGAGGGGCCGGGGGCTCCCCAGGCAGGCCGGAGGAGGCACCTGCGTAAAGGGCCTGGCTCCGCGTCGTCGGCACCGGCAGAAGAATAGTTCAGTGAGCGACTGTATTTCCTGAAAGGAAGGGACATTTTCTCATTTTTTACCTTTTATGATTTGGGCCCTGCTTTCATGTTCGAACCTACTAATTGTCTAGTACCCCGCAGGTGTGTGTGTTTGCTGATTAGATTATTCCGTGAGTAACGTGGTTTGCAGTGTTTGACTTGGTTAAGTCCACGGATGTTTGACTGCAGGGAGCAGGCATCAAAGCGCAGGCGCTCCACCCGCCTGCATCCTTTCCCTCCATCTTTCAGCAAGACTCAGCTTGACTTTAAACCTTTATGGCCTGAATAATAAGGGCTTACAAGGTTAATTTACCTAATGGCTGAGTATTTTTAATGCGAGAAACTCTCCAGTACTTCTCGCTGCCCAGGAGCTGTAAAGATGTTGCACACTGGGAACACAGCTCCTGCCCCACGGCCTCAGCGCAGTTCAGGTTTCCTTGCAAAAACTTCAGGAGAGATTCTGTCAGAGCCATTCAAAGTAGAATATTAGCATGGATTTCCTCTTTTGTCCCTGTTTTGTTTTCTTTAGGACTGGAAGAACAACTTGCAAAATGCGGCCCCATAAAAAGTTAACTCCTGCCAGGATTCTTAACCTGGGGAGACCATCAGTGGTTTTCAGAAAGTCTGTGACTGTCAGTGGAAAAATTAATTATTTTACTGATTTCTAATTGAAATGTATCATTTCCTTTAAGAAGCATGTAGGCAAAAGCCATCAGAGGGTTGAAGGTGGCTGTTTCGCCACCAGTAGAAATTACAGATATTTTTATATCAAATTACTTACTGCACATATCTCCAAGTAATATTTACATTTGGCACTATTTTGAAATTATGACAGTTATTGAACATACCACCACTTGTCATTTAAGAGATTAGGAGGCACATACAATACTCAGCTGTTTTTATTTTAACTAAAAAATAGGGATAATAATGGGATCTGTCTCACTGGGATTCTTGTAAGGATTAAATGGCATGTGTAAAGTGCTTAGTATAGAGACTGGCATGTGAGAAATAGAAATGTTATTTATTATCTTATTGTTTCAAAAGTTGGACGTGACAGTTTAGCAAGGTAGCTGTCTTAGACTCGTGCTCTGTCCCCATATACAGGTTGGTTTGGTTTCTTGGTTTTTAAAGTCTTTTGTTGTTTGTTAATTACTAAGGTGTCTGTTTACGTTAGAGTTCACTCCTTGTGCTGTACAGTTTTATGGGTTTTGACAGATAGAAGGACATGCACCTGTCGTTCCAGTGTCGTGGAGAATAGTTTCACTGCCCGGAAGATCTGTGCTCCAGTGGTTTTTCTTACAGTCAGTGTAGTTTTGCTCTCTCCAGAGCGTAATCTAGTCGGAATTATACCTTTTCAGACTGGCATCTTTCACTCAGCAATAGACAATTAAGTTTTCTCTTATATGTTTTTGTGGCTTGATAGTTTATTTCTTTTTATTTGCTGACTAATATTTCTTTGTATGGATGTACCACAGTTTCTTTCTCCATTCATCAATTGAGGGACATCTGGGTTGCTTCCAGTTTGGGGCAATTATCAGTAAAGTTAGTGTAAACATTTGTATGCAGCTTTTTGTTTTGTGCCCATTTTTAATTGGATTGTTTGTTTTCTTATTGCTAAATTTTAAGAGTTATTTGATATATTTTGGCCACCAGCTCCTTACCAGATATGTGTTCTGCAAATATTTTATCCCAGTCTGTGGGCTGTCTTTTTGTTCTGTTAACAGTGCCTTGCACAGAGAAGTTTTTAATTTTAGTGAAATCCAACTTATTTTTTTTTCTGTCACAGAGTGTGCTTTTAGTGTTGTGTATAAAAAGTCATCGCCTATTTTAAGTTCACAAAGATATTCTCCTGTGTTGTAATGTAAGAGTTTGCTAGTTTTGCATTTTTACGTTTAGATTTACGATCTATTCTGAGTTAATTTTTGTGAAGGGTGGAAGATTTTTTTTTTTTTTTGCATATAGACGTCCAGTTATTCCAGCACTGTTTTTGAGAAGACTATGCCCTTTCTCCACTGCCAAAGGTCAGTTGACTGTGTTTGTGTGGGTCTGTGGCTGGGCTCTCCCTTCTGTTCCATCGGTCTATCCGTTTATTCCTTTACCAGAACCGCACTGCCTTGATTATTGAAGTTGGGTGGTGTTAGTTCTCCGACTCGATTCTTCAGTGTTGTGTGGGCTCTTCTGGGCCTTTTTGTGTTTCCGTGTAAACTGCAGAATCGGTTTGTTGAGGCCCACAAAATAACTTGCTGGGATTTTCACTGGGATGGTGTTGAATCCATAGATCAAGTAGGGAAGAACTGACATGTTAACAATATTGATGAACATGGAATAGCTCTCCAGTTATTTAGATTGTCTTTGATTTCTTTCATCAGAGTTTTGTAGGCTTATTTAACCAACTACTTTGATAATTATATTTCAATATAACTGACTCTTTTGTAATCCTTTATACTTCACTTTATGCATTTTAAAATATGTCTCTCAGAAGAGGTCTTAAACCTCACCTAGCTACCAAAGGGTTCATTTCCCCCTCCCCCCAAAAAAACCCCTAAAGAAGCAGTAATTCCACTCTAGGCTATCATTCAGCGAATAATTTGCATTCTGGAAATGTGGGGTGAGTGGGTGAGGATAGTTTATGGGATTGCATTGACAGGTTAACATTTATTTATATTATTCCTAAAGGAACCAGTTTACCAGTGGAGTTGGCATTATACATAGTGGGACTTTTGTGTTTTTAGGAATGTCAAAAAGAACATCTGCCCCTAAACTTTGCTTCAGCTGACCCATAATATCCTCCTGCTGACTGGCTAATGCCTATGCCTAGAATTAGATTGTTAGGGTTACTTGCGTCTGGTTTGATACTTAAAGAGAAGAAGCAACAAGAAAAGCAGTCTCATTTTCCTCATCTATAAAATGAGGAAAATAATAGCTTTTTTGCAGAGCTGGTATTAGGATCAAATAGGACAATATATATAAATTTCTTAGAACATTGCCCGCCACCCAGTAGGTGATTAAAAACTCTAATTGCTAACTATGAGGAAGGAAAGATGCCCAAACCTATTATCACTGCTTCATCAGTGACTAGAGATTTTGTGTCTGTCTTTCTGGTCAGGAGAGGCAAGAAGAGGAAGGATTCTAGATCTCAGAGGCAGGCCTACTGTTTCTACCTCTTTCTTCACAGACCCTTGTCAGCTTTTCAGCAGTGGTAGCATAGCATACGTGTTTGCTAGTTGTTTGCCAAGTATTTAACAAAAGCTTGTCTCAAATCTATAACAAGTGAAATAAGTACAAATACTTGTTTATATCTGCCCTATAAATTGTGAGTCATTTACATTGACTTACAGGCAATGAGGTGTATCTTTTCTAGACTTGATAAAAGAAATAAAACTCGTTGATGATTTTTTGTTGTTGTTCTAGAGAGAAATTCCATCATCTGTGTAATCTTCTTGAAGCAAACTAAGACCAGAGGGAAGCTTATCCTTGACCTTTGAAGACTAAAACTATACTGAAATTTAAAATGTTGTCCGGAGAAGAATGGACCTTGACCTACACTTCTGTGATCATTTGTTTCCTGACAGTGAAGCTGTCGTCCAGTCTTAATTGTCCTGCCCAGAGCCTAGGAGAAGTTGTCATTGACATCCAGTCATCCCTTACTAAGGGAATCAGAGGCAATGAGCCCACACATACATTAACTCAGGAAGACTGCATTAATTCTTGCTGTTCCACAACAAACATATCAGGTAAGGAGTAGCCCCTTGACAGCCCTTTGTTCCACGTGTTTTGTGACATTAGCTGGTTGACATGGCCCAATAGTTTATACTAGTGATCCTCAAGGGGATAGAAAGGTGGGTGACAAACTCACCCAGGGAATGTTCCACAAGTGTGCCCTCCCCTCCCCTACACTGAGTCAAAGTTACTGTATGAGTGTGCATGTGTATCATTCAGGCGTGTGGGTATAAAAAGGTTGAGAACCATCAGTGTTAGGCTCTAACAGGCATCTAGGATATTGAAACAAAAATGTTCTTCAAATGCTTAGCTGTCATTGTTGTGGGATATTGCAATACAATGTGATATTACAAAGAACATTTAAACAGAGAAAGGGAGTTGAGACCAAAAAAATGCCTAATTCATCCCATAGGAAAATCAACATTTGGTTTTTAAGTAGAAACACAAAGTCTCCATTTTGTCTCCCTTCCCTGGAGCCAGTGACATAAGATGAGTCAGGAAGCAAATGGCCACTAATTGAAGCTTCTAGAACACTTAAGGGCCATGGGAAGTCATTTAGTGTGACCCATTCACGTGACCCTGAAGGAAACTACGGCCACAGGTTTAAACCATGCCTTTGCATATTTCAGGCTCCAACCCTATTACCCGAAAAGAGAGTATATATCTTAGTGAAACAATGGTGGTTTTTCAGTTGTTTATGGACCTGCCCCAATTCCCTAAATGGAAAAAAAAAACCAAACCCTAAATTTATTGAGCACTAATGCATTGCTGGAGATAGAACAATAAGATGGATAAGGCCTTGCCCTCAGAGCCTAGCAGAGCTAGTGAATGCTGGACTAGTGATTCTTACTTGACTTATGAGCCAACAAAACTTGTTTTCTCTTAGATCTCCCTTTTTTTTCCCCATAATGGTTGTGGTATAGGAAGGGAGGAAGGGAGGAAGGGAGGAAGGAAGATTTGGTCTTTATCCCTGGTTCCTGGCACAGAGCTCCTAGAACCCTTGGAATTTCCTGAGCATAGGAACTCTTGTTGTGCGACTGCACCAGACTGAGGTCAAAGCCAACTCTAGGCCATGATAATTAGAATAACTTCTCTTGGACATAAGAGAAAGAGAAGCTAGAAATGAAAGTTAAGAGTGAAAAGTGAGGAAGGAAGGAAAACAGAAAAGCAAAAATGATAAGGAAGAGGAGGAACTTTAAGAAAGAACCAAAAGTAGAATGGCAGTGATAAAGATAAGAAATAGACTCCGCACTCCATACAGTACTCAGATGCTTTGTGGAGGGAGGCACGTCAGGTAGGATGCTGAATTTACTGACGCTACCTAAGAAAGCCAGGCTCCTGGCTTCATAGGTGTGCAAGATGCCTTCAGGATGCAAGGGTTACATGAAATCATTAGGTTTGATCCATGTCTTAAGGCCCAACTCCACTGAGAGTTGTGTAAAGATTGCAAAGTCAGTACATTTTGGTATATATTTTAGCAAACAGAAAGCTTATTTCTAAAGAATTAAATATACAATTAAAAATTGGTTTTGCCAAAATTACCTTCATTCAGGTTTTTAAACCTAATGTCTTTAAACATTGCTGCAATGGACTAAACAGAGGAAAAGGAAATGATTCAGCGGTCGGCAAGCAAATGGACAAAAGTGTTTGTGTTGGACACCAGAATAAATGAAGCTCTTCCTGCCTGCTGTGCTCCCTAGAAAATCCTGTTTCAGAATAATGGTTATGAAACCTTTCGTTGCAGGTGACAAAGCGTGTAACCTGATGATCTTCGACACTCGAAAATCACCTAGACTACCCAACTGCTACCTGTTTTTCTGTCCCAGTGAGGAAGCCTGTCCACTGAAACCAGCAAAGGGACTTAGAAGTTACAGGATCATTAGAGGTAATAAGAACATTGCTCATATTCTTTTGAGATTGGAATAATTTAAGGGTATGGTTCATGTGAAAGATTTTCTACAGAAGAGTCTAAGTAAAATTGCCAAAAGGGGTCACACATGTAGAGGCACACTAGAAAAATCTCATGATTTAAAATTCAACTTTTAGCCCTGGCTGGGGTGGCCCAGTGGATTGAATGAAGCGAAGCAAACAGTCGCCAGTTCAATTCCCAGTCAGGGCACATGCCTGGGTTTTCAGGCCAGGTCCCCAGTAGGGGGCGCACCACACATTGTGTGAAGAGCCAACCACATATCGATGTTTCTCTCCCTCTCTTTCTCCCTCTCTTCCCCTCTCTCTAAAAAATACATTTAAAAAATCTTTTTAAAAATAGTTAAAATTCAACTTTTAAACCAAGCTACTACTTTCTGGTGAAAGACCTCTGAACTATAGTTTTTGTTTTGCTTTGTTTTTGTTTTTACCTTCCTAGGATAAAAGGTGCACAGACTTTTCATGAAACCATTTTGAAACACCTGTTTAGAACAATGTCAGCAGCACTGGAACAAGGGTACAGGTCTCCTGTTTTGAAAGGATTAAGACCTATGCAAATATACAAAATTCTAGTAGGTTTATCATTAGGTTAGAATTATTTTATAATCACATTATCTGAAATCAAGCTCAGTGGATTTTGTTGTGTAGCCCCAGAGAGAAGTTCATGCAAAAATATTTGTTGACCATCTACCATATGCCAAACTCTGTGCAAAGCAGTGGAAATACAGTCTCCATGCATATGGAACTTGCATATTTGTTCAGAATACAGAAAGTGAACTAAGATAATTATTTGGATATATCTTGGGGAGAATTTGACTTGTTAATTTTTCAGATGAAATGCTTTCAATATCAAATTTTCCTTGAAAGTTTTTGTCATTCTATCCTTGATTATTAATATTATTTTCTTTATTCAGTAAACAAGTACTATTTAGTATCTCCTACGTGCCAAGCAGTCTGTATACCCTAGGAGTACAAGGATACAACAATAAATGTAGAAAAACATGGCTCTCACTTCTGAAACTTATGTTTTAGGAGAGACAGAGACAGGAAATACTCAAGAACAAAGTGCTATGCAGATGACTGAGCTGAGACAATGTGATAGGTAATCCCTGAGTGATAGTCTCTGGGTTAGGTGATCAGAGGAAGCATCTGGGAAGAAGTGACCCCTAAACTGAGATCTGAACAGTAAGGACTCAGATGAGAGATTGTGGGGAGGCCTTCCAGGCAGAGGAAGTAGCCTGTGGAATATCCCAGCTGGCTGACTCATAGTGAACCAAGCACTTAAAGAGCGATGTGCCAGAAGTACGAAAGGTAGATCACAAAAAGCTTTGTGAGCCAGGGTAGGGTGGGACGGTTTTTTTTCTTGCTATTATTTTTATTTATATATTTTAAAATTATTTTATTGTTCAAGTACAGTTGTCTGCATTTACCCCCCAACACTCCCCACCACTGTCCCCACCCCAGCCATCCCCACCTCCCTCCCCTGATTCCACCCACCTTGGTTTTGTCCATGTGTCCCTTATACTGAAAACCCTACCCCCATTTCCCCCCATTATCCCCTCCCACCTCCCCTGTGGTTACTGTCAGATTGTTCTTAATTTCAGTGTCTCTGGTTATATTTTGCTTGCTTGCTTGTTTATTTAAAGGGTGTAATGGGAAGGCCGTTGAAAGTTTTTAAGCAGGCAAGGAACAAGGAATGTGGTGTTTGAAAGGTTCTCAAAGGTCACTGTGACTGCTGTATTGGGAATGGACAGTGACCCAGCAGCAAGAGGGGAGGTGGGAAGACAGGCTAGGAAGTGCAAGTGAAATCCACGTGACAGGCCGTAGCATGGTGGACCAGGAAGGTGGGAGAGGAGATGGAGAGAGGGAAACGTAGGGGCTGTTTCAGAGGTAGAGCTCACAGGACTTGCTGCTGGCAGGGGTGTGGGGAACGAGGGAAAGAGAAACATTGGAGCCGAGTCCTCGTTTTTGTCTTGAGTGTCTGGATGGCTGGTGGCACCATCTACTGAGCTGAGGAAGATCTGAGGAGGAGTGGCTTTAGGGTTGGGAGGGAAAGTGCAGTCCAGGGCACCTGCTCAGGGTACCGGGGCACTGACTCTGCTCTGTCCCTTGGGTGGGACCATGTCTGAGTTTTGTTCCTGGACCAGAAAAACCAGATGTACAAAACATTCCCTTAAACAGATTACTTGTAAGTTCTTCCTAAATAGTGGTATGAACCCAACTATGAAGAGACTGACACGCAAGACACAAAGTTTCAGTTTTGCAAAATGAAAGAAGTTCTGGAGACAGTGATGGTTGCCCAACAGTGTGAATACACACTTAAAAAGGGTTAAAGTGGTGGATTATATGTGCATTTTACCACAATTCTTAAAAGTAACATTTTTTAAAAAAGACTATGACATAGAACAGACCAGGCTTCTGAGAGCACTCAAGACCTTACCTTACATGGACAGTGTCTTGTCCTCCTCCCCTTTTGGGGCTTCAGTGGCCAGGGTGGCTGCTCCTAATCTGTGTGACTCCTTCACTTCTCCTGCCTGTCTGTGTATAGTCTTGGCCAAAAACACAGGGGACCTGCAGCGTGGTGTGGATATGGCTTCTCGCTGTTCCTCCTTGATCACCTGGAACATTGCAGAGCCTGTCAGACACCCAGAGGTGGTGTCCAGCAGGAACTGGATTTACCAGTCTGAGTTTCCAAAGAGGTCAGGGCTGAAGACACGGATTGGAGCATTTGCTCTTTTCCTGCAGGAGCTCCCAACACGTGGAAGTTGGACCATCACCTTCCACCTCTGTTATCCCTTCACAGCACCTCTTCTTCATTCTGTCCTTTCTTCCCCATGTCTATCATCTGTTTTACAATTCAGGCAGAATATGTTAGCCCTGGCCAATGTGGCTCATATGTGCCACATCATCCTGTGGACTGAAGGGTCATGGGTTTAATTCCCAGTCAGGGCACATACCTAGGGTATGGGTTTGGTTCCCGGTCAGGGCGTGTGCGAGAGGCAACTGATTGATGTTTCTCTCCCTCTCCCTTACCTTATGAAATCAATGGGCTCTCAGGTGAGGATTTTTTAAAAAGCAGAATATTTTTTAAAAATAGGTAATTTTAATCCAGTAATTCTAGTTCAAAAAAATCTACTCTAAATAAACAATACTAAAACATGAAAAGCCTCCTCGTGTGAAGCTTTTTATTATACAATTAGTCTAAAATTTAAAAAATCAATAAGCAACGTAAGTGTCCAATTGTCAAAGCATGGTTGGTAATAAAATATGATACATCCACATGAGGGAATATGATGCAGACACTAAAAATTATAGTTGAATTTGTTTTCATTTTCATAATACTTTGATAATGTTGCTTTTATAATGCATGTATAAAAAGGGAGTATGTGGCAAAGATTATCTTGAATGGAAATGAGAGAAAAAGGGACTTGGCATGTGCATAAACCTTTTCAGGGTTCGTGTAAAGATAATGAAGTAGAATTAGAGTCAAACAGTTCCTCTGATAGCCACTAGGGGGTGTCATCAGCCCAGAGCAGGCTGATAACTACATGCAAAGTGGCTCCAACCCTGGACCTAGTGAGCAGCGGGCTGTTTCTATCTACAGTATGTTTACAAGTTGTGTGTCTATTGATGCATTTACCCATGCTGATGGATTGAGATTACCCATAAAACTAAATTATCTGCCTCCTGCTTGGAGTGAAATTAAATACCTGTTTCGCGATGTGTTTCCAGATGAACTCTATTTCATTGACTAATATTTACAGACTGAAAGTTTGAAAGAAGGCGGTATATTCTGCTCTTTCTATAAAACCACTTAGCATGGCATCATTTAATTTTTTTTTTTCAGTTTGTGAGTTATCATTTCTACCAAAGACTAGAATAAGAGAATTCTGAAGTTGAATAAATTGGGAGTCCGTTTCCTCAACTGGTTTTCAAGTTAATAGTCCCTACGTTTTTTACTTAGTGAAGGCACTTAAAAATGAAACTCAGAAGAGGAGTTGAGGGCACAGGGCTGTTTCCCAGCCCCCCTGTGGCTCACCTGTCCGTGACTGGGAGAAGGCACCACACTCCAAAGGCAAACCTCAGTGGGTGAGGTCAGGGCAGCAGGTGGGCAGGCTCTCTACGTGGTTCTAGGATCGCTGCCAGTAGACGAATCTTATCGGGAACGGGACTCGCCCTTTCTTTGCTTTATTTATGAGCTTGTGTTCTTGAGAAAGAAACAGCTGTTTTGCTCATTCCTGTCAGTGGCCTTATTTAAGTTCTGAGTTCACACATATCACAGAGCCTGCACTTGAAATAGTCTTTTTTTAACTTTAAAATGAAATATATTGAGTCCTGCTCTTTTTTAAAGTCTCTGATCCTACCTAAAAACAGAGAGACTGTTTGTTTCCTGGTGATACCGTCTATGAATATGTCACCTGCAGCAGAAATTCTTTTCTTCCGTGTTGTTGGAGGAAAGGGAATTCCAGGCATCCAGATCCTATTTTAGAGTAAAGTACTATATTCTCGAGCAGGTGTCCCCAGACTTTTTTGGTTAAGGGCCAAATAATAAGTATCGTGTGCCTTTCAGGCCAGTGTTTCGTGGGTGAGATGCAATCCGTCGTACTTAATCACCTCTGTCCTTGAGTTTCGAAAGCAGTGACAGCCAATATGTGAACAAGTGAGCGTGGCTGTGGGCCAGTACAACATTATGGACACAGAAATGGGAATTCTGTGTCATTTTCATGTGCCCCAAAATACTATTCTTTTCATTTTCTATATAGTTTTCAGTTTTTATTTGTTGCCTGATCCACGCATTCCTCTTCCCCTCTGTCCCCTCACTCTGGAAATAAACCACAGCATCTGGTGGAGGACACTGTCATCAGGTCTGACTTAGCAGTTTGTGTTTTTACGTTTGGCACGGGTGTCAGTGAAGTGTCAGGTATCAACAGTGTGGGCACTGATTGCACAGACTGATACATTTGTCTTTTTTAACCTACCTTATCTACTCGTCTCCCTTTTATTTTCTTCGCATTTTCAGATTTTCTGTCATCGGGCAAAGCTGATTTGCCAGATTCAGCAGTCACTCCCACACCCCCACATCTCACAGGTTATTTGAACCCCACGGATGTCTTATGGAGAGAGACATTTTCTCAGAAGTCTGGAGCTTCAGTTCACTTGGAGAAGCTATTCAAGACTGATCCTGTGAGCACACGGTTCCCTGTTTATAAAGAAAAGGGCCATTCTCAGACCTCACAGTTTTCCTCAGAACAAAAACCAGCTCATCTGCTGCCCGAAAATGTGACCCCACTCCCCACTAAAGAGGCTGTTGCTTCTCGACATAGCCTCCCCACTACCCCAGAGCCCCCGTTTCTCTTCCCCACCACTGCTTCCCCCATACCGTCTGTGACTCCTCAACCACAGGTGGCCACCACAGCTCTGCCTGCAGGGACCGTCGCTTCTCAGCCCCCCAGAGTTGCTTCTACACTTTTGACACATGCTGTGGTTACCCCCCAAGCTAACATGACTATAACAGCGGTTCCAACTACCATCTTTCAGGTGCCTACAGACTTGAAAGGCCCACCAGAAACGGTGCCCTTTGGAGAGATGTCCAACCTAACTTTGATGTCAGAGGCGGCCCATAACTCTGCTTCAGGTGTTTTGCCCAGTGCAGATTCTTCTACAAATAAAACTGCTTCCCAGGAAAATGGGAAGCCCAGTGCAGGCGGCTCCTCTCAGCGAAGTTTTCCAGAAAGCCAACACAGCCTTCCATTTGAAAAGTGGCTCCTCATTGGGACCCTGCTCTTTGGTGTTCTGTTCCTCACGATAGGCCTTGCCCTCTTGGGTAGAATGTTCTTGGGATCCCTCCGCAGGAAACATTACTCCAGACTTGATTACTTGATCAATGGGATCTATGTTGACATGTAAGGACAAAACTAGATGTCTCTTAATTCATGTAGTTCCTCATAGTCCAAACGTACTGAATTTCTGCTAAGTTGCTGATTTTAGGATTTTTGAAGTATTTAAGGCAGGCAAATGCCCCCTACCACTTCAT
>VMDR010009561.1:0-33118 GCA_007922815.1 Macrotus californicus
ACTTATGTGAGGCATCCAGAACAAATTCATAGAGACGTAAGTAATGTGTGCTAGGGGCAGGGGAAATGGAGTTACTGCTTCATAATTATGGAGTTTCTGTCGGGGTGCTAAAAAGTTTTGGAAATAGTAGTAATGACTGCACAGTGCTGTGAATATAATTAATGCCACTTATACACAAGTTATATGGTTAAAATGTCAAATTTTATGATACATGTATTTTATAATTTTAAAAATTAATAATGCGATATAGCAAAAAAACTTTGACTTGTATACTTAAAAAGGGTGAATTGTATGGTATGTGAATTATATATTAATAAGGCTGTCAGGAAACAAATAATATAATGTATATAAAGTTAAGATCATTCTTGCTTAGAAAGAGGGAGCTGCATATAATGACCTGTGGAAACTCTTACCATAGGAAAGTTATGGGAAAATCATCCATTTCATCACGTCCCAGATAACTCCCTAAAGAATTAAGCATGACTATCTTAGGTCCATCTGAGAGAAGTTAGTTAAATTTTGTACTTATTAGGACTGTCGATAATGCGTCCCTCCTATATCATCTCCCCATAAGAACTACCTGGGAAGTTCTGGACTACATTAATTTGGATCATCACCCAGAGATTGAACATTCTCTGGATTCAAAACAAATTTGTCTCTTACTATAGCTTTAGTTTCCAAATTCTTATGTGTAGAATTTGGAAATGAAGTTTCAAATTGCCATCCACTCAATTTACATATAAATATGAGGGCATTTTCTCAAACATCAAAAATGCCACATTGTACCAATATAAAGATAGTAATGACATTGTACCAAACATATTTATTAGTAATTCAAGGTCAAACATACCGAGTTATAGGTGAAGAGGCAGGGTAGCATAGTGTCATAAACATGGAATTTAATAAACAGATCTAAGCTTACGGGCAGCTTTACCACTTAATATTTTTTTATTAGTTTCCTGTACCTTAGTTTCCTAATCTGGAAAATTAAGATAATGAATCTTTCCTCAAACAGGCAGTATGAGATCTAAAGTAAGTAACATGATGAAGAGCTCAATATCACTGGCATATAGCAAATGTCCAATAAGTGGCAGTGAAATACATACTCACAAACATAAACAAAGCAACACAGAACCTAGAGAAAGAAGAACTGGCAAACAAGAAATTGTCAGTGTGCCTCTTGTAGGGAACAGGTAATCTATAAAGAACACGATGGAGAAGCAGGTGTAATTCTCCCGATTCCATCATTATAGGAAGAAATAGCCTAAAAATAGACATTCAAGTACCTGGGTTCTAAAAGGAAACAATTAATATTGCTATGACTAATACTAGTGTTAACATTTATTACACACTTATCATGTGACAAATACTTTGATAAATACTTTTTTGATTAAATCTTATTAAATCCTGCCAGCAACTACTCTTAGTCTCTCATTTTCTGGATCAGTTAATCCAAAGGGTAAGTAATGGGTCTGTAAGCACATAGGGATGAAAGGTTAGGGCTAGAAATCAAAACCCAGGCAGTCTGGACTATAATTTCAACACTGTGCCATCGTCCATACTTACTTAGAAATCTTGAGATGATTAATATACTCTACCAGTTACCGTGATACCAAGAAAGGGGTCCCCTAGACAAAAGATGAGAAGGGTCTGGTAGCTTCCAGACCATGATCCTTTACCCAAATGCAAATAATACATTAGTGTTCTGGTTTGTACATACACCCTTGTAGATGAACTAATCAAATCATCTGTAACCTGTAGATGAACCAATAATAACATCAAAGCAAGACAAATGCAAAGCTAAAGATGTGACTCTTCACTCACAGTGACCAATGTCCAGTCACCTTGAGCCTTGGCCCAGGAGAGCGTGCTGGGTCTCCTCTAACCTCTCTCTGAACCCACTCTTAGGTACAACATGGGGCTCATCACCAACCCTCCCATGTGCTCAGTATAGATAGGCAAAGCTCCTGCCCATGTAGAAAGTGAGGAGCACCGCTAAGGAATGGCCCATAGTTGAAGAAAGGCGCATGTCCCAGAATGCTCCCAGGATTGAGGAGACAGAAGCTGGCTGCCTTGGGTGTGAGCATGCCAAGGAGAAGTGGCTTTATTAACTAGTGGTCAATGCTGTTTGATAGAATCACAGAGCCCTACGGCCTCCATTGCTGACAGTTAAAACATGATACTCAACTCTCAGCCTACATGGAGGAGCAATAATAAAAACATTGCCCTCAAAGGAAGAATGCCACACAACTCAACCTTCCCTTTGAAAACGTGAGGCTTCTCTACAGAAACATGAATAAAGTACAGGGAACAGCTAAGGGATGGGGAAAGACATAAATGGGACTGGATCAACAATCTCCCTGCTCCTGCCTCCTGTGACGCGTGTGCGCACGCGCATACACACACACACACACACACACACACACACACACACACACACACACATGCTCATGCACGGGGCCTCTGTGCAGGCCCCAGAGGTCAGGAGGATCAAATATAAATTTCAAAAGTTGAAGAGGGGGAATCTATTTCAAGTGACTTAAAGGATAACTGTCACTGGAATTAATATGGTTGGAATGTTTAAAATAGCCACAGGTTCCTTTGCTTTTGAAAGCTGTCAGGTTCCTGTCTGGAAAGCTAAATGTCTTCTGGTGATACCGTAATGAAGGTTTATGCTATCACAGACAGTTCCAGGGTAAGGAAAGCTTATTTAATTTACCGAACTGCACAGAGAGACTCACAAGGATGAGTCCAAAAGGTTAAGCACGGGGTACGATTTCTATCTCTCCGTTTCCCATATGACTATAGAGCCCATTAAATTTTCCTTTCTCAAAAGTGCCTGGAAATATGCTTTAGGTTTTTCACGGTGTCCCCTTCTCTTCAGCACTCAGGGCTCCTCTCCCAAGGAATAAAAACAGACCAGATATATTGAATAGGAATCAGCATCTGTCTAATGAGGCCAAGCTTTGCAAATTAGGAGAGCACAATCTGAATTGCCGGTAGATAATTACCATAACCGAGGAGGGCCTCCAAGTGAGAACTGCAGCTATCTCAGGATCACCCATCACCAAAATCAATTTCTTTCTTTCTACTCTTATGCCCTTTCAACAGATAAATCTCACCCCTAGGTGCGATTCTTCCATTTGAGGACACAACGACTGTGTACCATGTAGCAAGAGCTGTGCTGGTTGTGCGGTACTCAAGAATGAGCAGGGCACCAGCCCCTGCCTGGTTTTAAAGTCCACTAGGGGACAGAACATTGTAAATGCATGAGATGAGTTACGTAGAAGCCTGAGCAATGTGCTATGAAGAACATTGTATTCATGTTTAAACGGCAAAAAGATACAGTGACCTGGGAAAACAGTGCCTCAGCAGAATGATCACTGAATTTAAGCAATAGATCAACTCCATTTTTCAAATGGGAATTTTTGTTTTGTTTTGATTTTTCTTTGAATTCCACACTGTTTTAACTTTTGCAAAAGTATAAAGGAAAGAATGAGCTAAATCGATGACCATAAAAAACTACTTCTTCTGTTGTCTCAGATTATAATAAAACAAATGGAAACATTTCATTACAAACAAGTTTACCTTGGGATCAACTTCCTGGAGGGGAAAAGACCACTTCAGAGGTACCTTCCAAAGTAGAGATGGATCATTGGGAGTTTGGAAGGGATCCTTCAAAAGAAAGACCTTTGACTTTTTTCCTTTCAATTCTGAAAATGAGTTTATAAGCAACTAGAAGGAAGACTTTCACCAAAATGCTAATGTTAACACCTTTATACAATTCTACCACAAAAATTATTCTTTAAGAGGGAAATGATGTTAGACCACTTTTGTATATGCTGTAGAGAAAATGGCGACAAGGTTTAAGAAAAGACAAATTACAGCAAGAGTGTGCCAGATGAAGTAAGGCACGGGCCAGGGCCCACTGTGTCAACAGAGGGTCACAGGTCAAACTGGACACACTGCTTCTCCTGGTGAACTCGCTAGAAGGCATGAACTTGTCCACAGAATTATCTTGGAGGAGGTAACTAAAGACCAGCAGAATCGAAGAACCCGAAGCCATGGATTCACAGCCCCGGGTGAAGAGGTCACTGCACATCCCTTCAGCCAGAGGCTCAGTCACCTGGTGAGAAATGAATGACCCAAGACTGATCGGAGAAGATGTAGGTACCCAAACACATAGGTTTCAGAAGAGTTGTCTGAGAAAAGTTACCCTAATCATTCCCTTGATAGATAATGATGAAACTGAGGCCCCAAAAAGGGAAGAGACTTATTAATTTCATCCAGTGGCAAAGCCAGAACTTAAACTTGAATATAGGTGAGTGCGCTTTCTACCATCTGACTCCACCTCCTTTGCTGAGAACCCCCCACACAACTACCAAGCACATCAGTGAGAAGCAGGAGTGGAGCAGGCTGGGAGTGTGAGGCTGGCACATGGAGAGTGAATACAGGCGATGGAGACTTCCATAACTGAGAACCCAAGTGGCAGGCATTTGGAGTTCATTTTCTAATTCTATTGCTAACATTTTTGTTCCCCATTAACATTTTTCCTTCTCCAAAAACTCTAAGTCCACGTACACTGTTCAAATGTCACTCTAAATTTCTGGGGGTTTTGGTCATATTCCTCCTATTGTGCTCAGGTGCCACATCAGTAAATTTAAATGACAGGGGGCCGTCATGCAAAAATGCTATCTACCTTTGCAAACTTGTTATAAAAACTGTACGTACACAGGCCTTTAAAAATATGCAAAGCATACTAGAAGTCCATCTTGCAGACCTGTCCCTGAAGGTGTCCGTGCTGCTCTTCAAGGCTTATGGGATGAGAAGTGAGATTAAACCATAACAATAACCCTAAGCAGACAAGCCAAATCAAATTCTCTCCTTGATGCTATGACTTAAGCACATGAGTAGCCAAAGGCTCTTGTTTCGATTGCCTGACATCAATTCCTTCTTCTTCTGGTAACAAGCAAACATGACGATTTCCTTTGAAGAACCAGCGCTGCCCTGTATCTTCTATTGCATATGGTTCAGATGGGGCTGATCCCATCTCTTGGGTCAAGGTATAGGTTTGACTTTGGTGATTGGTTCATGAATTGGAATGCAACCCAAATCCAGTCAGTGAAAATTAGTCTTGCAATTTTGTTTGAACCATGTATTTCCAGGGGAATTGCTAAACTGGAAAGGAGTAATCCTTTTAGCTGATTTTGCTTATCTTGCCAAAACTTGTTTTAAATAAAATCCACCTAACTATATAGGGAAGTAGAACTGAGGTGTGGGGAGAAATTGCTCACAATGTTATTTGAACACTAGTGTATGTTAGTAGATTATTCACAAAATTCTGGCAATAATCCATTTTATTCTCCTCTACACTCCACTCTGCAGTGCAAACCTGTTGTTCTTCCATTGGGAAATGGAGTCTATTTTCTGCAGCTCTGGAATATGGGTGTGGCCATGTAACTTGGTTTGGTCAGTGAGTCATTAATAAATGTGTCCTAAGTAACTTCTGGAGAGGTACTTGAGCTTTGGAGTTCACTGTCTCCCATTACGGGAAACTTTCTGCCCACAGTGAGTAATCTCAGACTAGCCCTCTGGAAAAGAAGGACCACATGGAGAGCTGTTTCAGCCATTGAGCTGAAGTCCCAGACAGTGAGGCCATCCTGGACTATCCGGACCAGCAGAGCCAGCCAGAGAAGAACCACCAACTAACCTAAAGGTTGTCACCTAATAAATAACTTTTCTTTTAAGCCATTAAGTTTCTAGGTGGTTTGTTACAAAGTAAAAACTAATTGAGTATTATGTCACATATTTTTCCTTCAGCAATTTGAATTAAACTTGTATCATTTATAACCAAAAGATACAAATAGCCAGTTCCATACTTAGCATATTTGACACCCAGAGAAGATCACTCAACAATGCTTCCTTTATACAATGAAATTATTTTTAGTTATAATCACACAATAATAAACCATTGTTTTTCTCATTTTTTAGCTTTAAAATAAGTAACACTTTAAAAGGAACATAAATTTTAATTTTAACGATATTATTCAAATGCATTAGAATATTTCACGTAGGAATGGAAATTTGCACTTACCAAAGAAATATATAGTACACCTCATAGTCTGTACTCTATGTTAACAGTTTTAAGTGTTAAATACAAGTAAATGCTCCAAGTCGTCTCATAGAATGACAGAAATAATTCAAACCTGTTTCTTTACCTTTCAACCATGGTGCTATAACTGCCTATTTCCAATCCACTGTTGCGATGCAGGATACGGCGCTAGCATTTTGAAGACACTGACCGCTAAGTAACACCCAATGGGGCCAGGCCACCATCGACTTCACTGCTTAGCTGAGTTCACCCATGCTGAGGCTGCCTGCAGAGCTGGGAAGTCTCCAAGTCAGAATACAATCTGTTTTAGAAGACCTGTTTTACAAGTATGTTAATTCAAAGTGTAATTGTACATTACACTTTGTAATTGTAAAATACAACAGAACTCATAGCAAACGTTCAGAAGTTAGACTGGTAAAATATATTTTAATTTCTTTTTCCAGAGAGGAGTATTTTACCACTTTCATTGCTTGAAGTGCCAGCATATGGTGATGATAAAATGCAAACTGAATTTTAGTTGGTTTTATTACTGTTTTTAAACTTTCTATAGACAATGCATCCCCTCATTGTCTGCCCCTGGAGTAGGCTCCTCTCGCGGCCCTGTCCTTGACACTCCACTACAAATAGCACTGAAAAAACCTTCATTAATGTTGAGAATTACATGTAAAATAAAAACCCTCCCAAGAACTTTGAAATACTTGTTGAACAAGCATATTTGCATCTGGGAGAAAATTCTGAGAGACAGACCCAATGATCAAATTTTCAAATTTTCTAGAAAGAAAAATAAAGAGAAGTGACGGTGCTGAACTTCTCATCACAATGACAAAGTAGAACTAACTTTGCATTAGAGGAGTAGGTAATTAAATAACCTGGACCATGATACTCTTGCTATTTACAGTAAAATCCTCTTTTAATTTCAGAAAATCATTAAGGTTCTCTGGACCAAGACAAGCCAATAAACTATACCATTTCCAATTAATTTCTTATTAATCATAAGCCTATTTAATGTGAGTTCCTTCTGTCAGGTTTCACTTAAAGCCTCAGCTGTTCTTGGGAGATCTAAAGAAATCACACAAGAGGCAATATAACTTAGGGTGGTACTTATCACATGATACCATTGATCTCTATTAGCTATTCCCATTGACTGTACGGCTGACTTGACTACATATTTTATTCATTTGCTTTGTAGCTGGTCAGTTGTATCTTACTAAATTCAATACCTTCCCAACTGAATCATATTTTATTATCTTCAATATGTGCCCTTCTGCTACATTTTATTCTGTTTGGTATTCTCCCTAATCAATTCTTTTGTGAGTTTAATTTCTTTGGGCACAATGTATCCATTGTTAGGATTTATTTCTTTCAGAATGATTTAAACTATTTCGTTCAATGCCGCCTTAAAGCTACTACTATCTGCCCTATTCATTTCCTCACCAGTCCCATCCTCTGGGTTTGTGATCTGGATCATACTCCATAGCCTGGTCTAATATGAAATGGCACTTGCTTTTTATCCATCCTGGCAATGGTTATGGACTAAATAATAAGAGTGATAGGTAGCAATGTGTAGGGATGTCAGCATATTTCAGGTTCTCAGGGCCGAGATAGGTAATGGCAGGCTCCTAATGTCCTCGGTTTCATATTGATGCTTCTCAAATTCTAGGTACCATTGCCAACAGATGTAAAGTACATGATAACCGAGTCCTTTCTCATAAATCCTTGTTGGCTTAAAGGACGGCTGAGGATTGCCTTCTTTGGTAATATTAATTATGAGTCACTTTTAATTTGGCTTGGCCCTAGATTTTATGTTCTCTGTAAGACTTCAAAAGTTCATTTTGCATAATAAAATTATTTTATTATTCATAGAGAAAAAAATAAAAGACAATAAAAGACATGGCATTTTAATGACCTTTTTGATGACTTGCCTTCCAACTAAGACGACTAGAAGAGGTCTGGGAGAGAAGCCCAACGAGGGGAAATAGGGAAATCCTAGAAGGCAAAGCTGAAAAGGCACATGGAGGGCAAGGTCAAGGGGACCTCGCGGGCATGGCTAAGAGTTTGTGGCCACAGCGCAAATGAAGGTGCCTGACTGTTTTTGAAGAGAGGAGTTGACATGATAAAAGCACGTTGCTCCTACAAAACAGGTTGTGACTTCCTAAAATAGAACGAACTTTAAATAAGCTCATGCTAGTGTATGACCAGGCCCAGAATGTGACAGTAGTAGAGTACACCTTTTTTAAAAAACACAAAAAGCAAACAAACAGAAAAACAACCACAGTCTCTCCAGTAGAAAGGAAAGAGAAATGCAGATGTGGGGAGAAAGGGAAGTCTTCTTTGGAAGCCAGAAAAGTTAAGCAGGAATACATGAAGTGGACATATAAAGACTAATATAGAATTGCAGAACATAGATTGTAGGGCATAACAAATGTTAACATGATCAAACATGCAAAATAAAAAGACTGGTGGAATGGAAGATGTGAGATCCCTTAGAGAAATTGAGCGTGACTCATTGGAGTTAATGACAGACAAAAATTGGGCACAGAAATATACAAATACCCTCAATTTAATTAGCACTGGTCTTTAATTGGAGAAAATAAGAATAGTGTTTCCATATAGACTCTGATAGGGCACAAAACTCAAGAAGGAAAGATGCCACTATAAATGAAATTCTGGGTATATAATTAATAAAATTAACAGCAAAAGAGTTTGGAGAAGCGAGAAGGATGGGGAAACAGCCAACGAAACCAAATTGATATGACTATATGGGAAACAGTCTGATGCACTCAGCTTTCGAGAAGTCATTTGTGAAAGCGATGCCCAAAGGAAGAAAACAAGCCCACTGTCAGAAGAGAGGCGGAAGCAACAAACATCACCAAAAACTCAAATGACAGAGAGAAGGCAGAATTACTAAGATCTGGTTTTGTCGTTATTTTTTTTCCATCATGAAATCATACGTTCAAGTTGTAAAGGTAAGATAAGAAATAAAAAATAAAATAGAAATAAAGGAAAGAATGAAGCCCTAGAGAGATTATGAGATAAGAAAAACTTGGTCTCTAGATCCAGACAGATAGTATTTTATTTTATATTAGCAACAACAACAAACCTTATAGATATGATCATAGAAATAATGTTACTAATATTTCAGAAATTATAGGAGAACAGCATATTTAGGTAATTCTCTTAATTTAAGGATAAATAGAAGATACTGAAAGTAGTAAGATGCAGATTCCCACCAAAAATATGAAAGATTATATTAAATGGGTAATATGTGAGCACTTTGAAAAGACGGTAATGACTTCTAAGAGCCAGTGCCTTTGCACCTGGAATGAACTACACTAAATCATCTCTCTTTCTCTTTCCTCCTCCATTTCAGAAATCTGGTTTTTTTTTTAAAAGGTAGATCATTGAGAGCATAGACATAATGCAGTAAAACATCTAGCAAAAATCTCTCATGATATTGCTGTACAGAGAGAGAGAAGGGAGAGAGAGAGAGAGAGAGAGAGAGAAATTCAAGTCAATTCAGAGCAGATCAAATCCATATACCAAAAATAACCATTGATCCCTGAACTAATACCAATGAAAATGGAATTTCCTTGACCCTTTCTATCATATTCCATCCTTGCCTCCAGACTGTTGAATAAAACCTAGAAATCTGTGTTCTAACAACAGGCTAAGACCAAGGGCAAATATAAGAAGTAAGGCAAGAGCGTCCATTTAGGTCTGAAAACTCAGTCTCCCAAGTAAGGGACAGGAGAGGTTTTCTTGTCAGTAGCTTGTGTAAGAATAAAAGCCCAGCAGGCACTGGTGCACTCAGCTCTATTGCAATAACACGCAGCAGATGCTCTGCGTCCCTGAAAGTCCTCCAACCGACATGACACAACTATCTGAATATCCTGGGTGGGATAGGGGTGAAATATTTCTTCCAACCCCAAGGTCCCATGACTCTGACATGAATACAAATCCCGGCCTGGTATCCTGTATGATTATTACTAAATAACTGCAGAGGAGGACATCACAGGAGGAGAAAAGGGTGATTGTAATGTTTCTAAATCCACTGATTTTATAACCGGCGGCATACAAAAGCCTTTTTGATTTTTGCACTAATGACCAGAAGGCACTGACTGATTTTCCAAAACCTAGTTGCAAAGACACACATCCCAGCTGACCAAGCCACGAGTTTAAGACTGGTAGAAAAATCCAGCATCTCCCTACCATGACAAAAGTAACTAGAACCGCCAAATCCGATACACAAAACATTTAATTTATAACAGTTAAAACCTGGCCTCTGACCAAGTCCAAAAGAACTATGTCTTATTTCACTCGCTCTTGAATATGTCTCTTTCAGAGATAAATGACTCTGCTCTTTGCCAGTTCTCTCCTCTGTTTGGTGTTTTGTTTAGCTGGGCTTATGACAAGCCAAGACTTGATGCATCTGCTTGAATGTGTAATTTACCTCGCTGGTCAACTTAGCTTTTTTTCCTTGACAATATTATGTCAAACAATCACATCACAACTGGCTCTGATCTCTTTGTTGTTAGCTAATAAATTAGAGAGTATTTATTATCTGCAATCCTTTTTTCCTCTTTTAATGGTGACACATTTGTGGTGAATTACAGGGCAGCTTTATAAACTAGGCTCCGGGCCAGTCTCAGGGCCTGCATCCATGTGAACGTTCTCTCTCTCGGTTGGCCTCCCGGACTGGTGGTAAATCAAGGCAGCTGTCACAGCACACTAAGTTAGTGTGCGTCATTGGGGAGAGCAGGAAGCGTTGGGGGTATAATTCTGTCCATCAAACTAATATGTTATATCAGTAGCTTTGTAATCTTCTGCCATAACTTATGGGAAGTGACACCTAAGAATTCACTTTGAAGGCACTGTGTTCCTTAGACTTTAAGCCAAAACAGACCCTATTCGCAGCAACAGTTCCTCTGTTTATGTGAGTGGATTTCCAGTGCTGGGGAATGAAGTCCCTATCAATGTGGCAGTATTTCACACATTCCACCACTGGCTGAACTCTGTTTACAGCCTTCACGGCAGGATTTGTAAACTTTTCAAACAGGATTTCTTCTCTTCTTTTTGTTACCCTGGTCTTAACCTCCAGTAGCCCACAGATAAATATGCTCCTTGAATGTTATCATGACAAAGCAAACCTCTGACAGACAGGAATGAATGGGTGCCCTATTTCCCTTGTCTGTCCCCCCTCAACATCTGCCTTGACTTGACAAGTGTGAGAAATGGCTGCATGGGATGAAAGAATACACACGTCACTACGATGGCGGTGTCAGCTTTGTGGTGTAGTTGCTAAAGGTCTACAGGAGGGTCAAAGAAGTGAGGGCAGATAACCTTAAAAACACAGTGCGCTTTCTAAGGCAGGGCATGGAAGCGACCGGGCTTGCATTGTGTGTCCTGTAAAAAGGAAGGCCTCATTTTCCGGGATTTGCTACTGGATTGACTCCTCTTCTCCCCCACTTTCTGCCCTGGCTGTTTTCTCAACAGGCCAATGAGAGAGGCCCTTTGGGGAAGATTAAGTAGTTCTGTGAGCTGCCATCTCTGATGGAAAAGAAATCCACAAGAACTGTTCAAAGGAGCCCTTCCTCCCCCAGGCACAAAACTAAATATGCCCAGTAAAGAAATTTGAAAAATGCCTGCCCTTGCCATCCCCAATACCCCTTTGATTGATCGCAGAGAGGGTTTGCTATGATAATTTTACTTTGACGGGTCCCAGGCATAAATCCCACAGAGTTGTTGCTCTGGTTTGACAGCCTTCCGAGGGCTCCAGTTAGGAACAGGAAACAGACCTCTATTTCTCACCCTCAATGCTCCTTCAGGTGCAAAGAAAAGACTGCATGGAAAAAATAAATCCTTATCTGAGGGGGAAAGCAAATTTGAAGCGCTTTTAATACTTATTCATCAGAAAGAATGTCCAACAGGGGAAGAGGTGACCTTAGTCCTACTCTTTCGAACTTACATTTAAATCTTCCTAATAAGAGATTTGAAATCTACTCGTGATGAGAAACTGATACTCCTTTCCATTCACATTTTGGTTTTACAGAGCTGTGTTTGTATTTGTACTTCAAGGTCAGACTAGAAATATATCATGATATTTTATCAAAGTCATTGTCTAAAAAAATGCATTCACATAATAATGTCTAGAACTGATCACCATTTACTTACAATGGGCCAGACTATATACTCATTACATCCTTTAATCTTCACAGCCTCCTCAAATCTGTAAAGCTTCAATTAATAGGAACACAATTTCAGAGAGAGTCCAAGTTGTGAACTTCTTTAACTACCAACTTCTAGGCCCGCCTCCGGAAATGCCAGGGAGTATTTGGGGATGATGGTGCCTTCACCCAGTCATCTCCCTGCTCCACCAGGGCATGATGACTCAGCAGGAAGAGCCCTCGTCACACAAATCATATTTAAGTTGAAACAAGATGAATCTATGGTTTTCCATAAGCTAACTAGGAAATTCAATTAACCAGAACCTATACTCCAAGCATTTTAGTTGATCTCACCTACAAATGCAGTATTGGGAACTATTGAAAATTATTAAATGGTCAAAAACCAAGGAAATACCTAAAAAGAAGGAATATTCCCATTTCCCTAAAATGTTCAGAACCTGAAGATTTTCCTTCCAATTATCTACCTCTTATGAATGCAAGGAGCAGTTTTGTCTCGGCTCCAGGGTTTCATTCTAGCACTGAGAGTCCACACAAGTCTAACTGCATATGAGAGATTCCTCCCCCAACTCTACTGCCGTGGCAGGCCTGGGCCACGGGGTGCCATCAGACTTCTGCAGAGAGTCTGCAATACAGAGCGAGGCCAACTACAGGGAAACGAGAATCCAGTCTCGGCACTCCCAGTAAAACCTGCTCTTTAATTTGAGAGGGCTGTAACACATGGACTTCACCCCAGGTGAAGTGGGCCCTCATTTTGGGGGGCCAATATTTTGAGTATACCCATTTTATGGAGGAACTAACTATTGCCCAATGAGTTCTAATAATTGGTTCAGGAGTCAGCCAAAAAAGGTCACTGGAGAAAATCATAATAGAAAAGAACAAACTGCTAATAAAAATGGGAGTAATGTATGAGTTTAAGTCATAAAACAACTTGACCAAATTTCAAGAAAAAGAAACTTACTAAATAATTCTCTTTTACTCCATCGCCCCCACTAAATACCAAACAGGATGTGCTTCCTTGTAAATGCCTATAAATTTGGGGGGAGAAAAACAAATCTGATCTTGTGTACGGGGCTCTAGGCTACAAGGAACATGGCTGGGTTTCTGTTTCCCTTAGAGGAAGATGCCAGAACAGCATTTTCCCATCACGTGTTGATAAGAAAGGCATTCAGTATTCCATGTGATGGGCCGGTTGTGAGTGGGTGGTATGACAAGATAAATTATGGCCGATGTCATATTAAAAATTACAGGCCCATCTGCACATGCTCACTGTTCTCAAGCCAATGCTGCACTACCCTGTGCAAAGCCTTCCGCTGTGGCAGATGTGCTAGGGATGTTCTTCTCCCAGGATAACTTTACAAAGCAGAACTCCCAAAGATTTAGAGAGGTGATAGCCATCTTTCTCATCCATAAGCAAAAACTAAACTGAACCTTACTTTTCTACAAACTCAGTCCTCTTTAGGTTTGCCTTTCCACCCCTATTCATGTTCTTCCCCCAGGGATTCAATCTACTTCTCTGCAACACAAGCGTAAGAAGATGGGCCAGGAAGGCGTTTTAAAATTAGAAAACAATCTCCTCTGTCCAAACCCAAAGAGGCATTGCTTAGGGTATAAAGAGACATTTTGAGGATTCTGAAGAGGACACTTAGTCTTAAAAAAAGATGAGGATAAAGGTACAATGAAATATTATTGCCTGGAGATTTCAAGGAACTCTGAAAAAACCCAATGTGAAGTCAGCAATCTCCTATCTACCCCAGAGTATCTCAAGCTTGACACTATTCATATTTTGAATCTGATACTTTTCTGCTGTGGGGGTTGTTCTGTGCATGGCAGGATTTTTAGAACACCTGGCCCATACTCACTAGATGCCAGTATTACACCCCATCCTTGAGGTAAAAATCAAAAATGTGTCCACACATAAACGAATGACCCCTAGGGGTGAAAACTGTACTGGCTGGAAATCACCATCACAGTCCATGTGGGTAAGTCTAGGTCAGTGAATCTCCATGAGTCACTTGTTTTCCAATAGAGGCCTGGTTTCACTAGCACATATCACCATATGTAGTTTTGTCCCTTTGTTTCAAGAATTGTGATAGGACTGCATGTAGCAACACCCTGCACCTCAGACTTCTTAGCCAAAACAAAGGTGCCTTTCCTGTCAGGTGAAAGTTAAATCAATCATTGTACTGGTAAAAAGAAAACAGTATTTTCATTAAATATTTCTCTATGAGGTGGGTTTTGTTACACTCTTCATTCTCCCTGTTCTAGAGACCTTAAATCCTACTGTGTAAGTCAGAGATTCAGTCAAGAAAACAAAACTCCAGCACAGGCAACTAAATAGAGGGAATTCAACACAAAGTACTGATCCAAAGGTAGGGGAAGAGCTGAAATAACAAGCAAGAGAAGAGAAGGCTACCCTGGGAATTGTAACTTCAGGAAGCTGCTGCCACCATGTACTAAACAGGAGAAGGTAGGGGCAGTGTTGCAGGAGTCTGGAGCCAAGGTCCTGGCAGAAGCTGGACTCACAGTGGGGCAGTTGGTGGGAGCTGGGACCACAGATGGAAAGGGCTTCCTGTAGGAGATGGGGCCCTGAAAGAGACAAAGCCACAGGCAAGAATGGCCATCTAAGGCAGAAGAACCAGTGAAGAAAGACCCTAGCCTCTTTCTCTCTTCTGCCCACTTGTAATTTCTCACCAGGGCCCTTCACTGGCTGAATCTGGCTGGATTCTGGTGGACAAGGGAACCTGGGAAACAATTTACAAGGATTAGACCCTGTGACAAATAGAGAGCAGAGCAAGGTTTGAGAATGGACCTGGAAGGAAACAGACAAATGACCAACATATCTATCAAGTTCAACTTTAAAGACAACTGCATGCAATTTGGATTTATGAGTCAGGAAGGGGAAAGGAAACTGGATGAGTCTGAGAAGAAAGTTTAGTTGAGGGAAAACATTTTTAAAACACAAAAAAAACCTTTAAAAGTGCCCCCCCCTCTTTCCCTTCCAGACCAAGTTAAACTTGGAGTGAGGGTAAAGTCTAGACTAAGATAGTTATTGAATAACTCTTGTGAAATTGAGCTAATATCTAAAACAGTAGTTGCTAGAAAAAATACAAGCCGTATCAGTTACCTGTTGCTGTAACAAACCATCAGAAACTCGGTGGCTTAAAACAACCATTGTACTTGCTGATGATTCTTTTGGTCAGAAATTTGGGATGAGCTCAGCTAGGTGGTTCTCAGATCTCACCTGAGATCATTCTTGTGACCATAGTGAGGTGACAGATTGGTTGAGGGCTGGTTGGTCCAGAGGGTCTCCACTGGGATGGCTCCTTTCTGTGCCAATTTTTCTACACTTCCAGTAGGCACCCTGACTTCTTCATATGACAGTCTCAGGGTGTTAAGAGAGAGAGCAAGTCCCAATGAGCAAATGCTTTCTAAGTTTCTCCAATGTCACATTTGCTAATGTTCTGCCAACCAAAACAGTCCCCAGGCCAAGCCTGGATTCAGGGAAAAGGATAGAGAAACCTCCACTCTTGATGGAAGGGATATTACAGTCACATTGCAAAGGGGCATGCATATGAAAATAGAAAAAGTGTGGCCATTTTTAACAATCTATCACACTAAGTGAATGGATTTTCTAGCAAGTGTTTTTCTAGCCAGAGTATTCCAGCTTTATGCACACCTGAACAATTCAAAAGGTTATACATTTATTTTCCAAACAGCAAATATTTTTGGTTGTCACAGAGGCACTGTGCCCTGAAACAGCTCCTTCAAACCCCTTCAACCAAGCTCACTCCAAAAGGGTTTCATGATTAATAGCCAATCATCTCATCCAAGCTTAAGGATGTTGCCTCAAATTCAAACCCAAGGTCAGAGGAGAAGCCCTGAGACTCTCTTCCTTTTCTCTGTGCTTTAAAGAAAGGGAAATCCAGCTTTCAGTACAGTGTTGTGGAGAAACATCAAACTAGGAATCAGAAATTGTGCTTTTGTATTTTAACACTGGAACCAATCATCTGTTTAAGTCACTTTGGGTAAATCTCTGCTCTCCACGTCACAGTCTCCTGATTTGCAAAATCAGGAAGTTAAACTACTCTGGGATAGTTGGGGCAAGAGTGAGAGGATGAGACATAAGACTAGATTATGAGTTGAATGAGGAAAGCCGGCTGGTATAAAACTGCATGACACGAGGAACGTGGGAACCTGGAGGGTGTATATACCCTGTTGATGCCATTAAGTTCACTGTCTTCCCTTAAACAAGGTGGCACTTGATCTGACTGTGATCTGTGACTTGATCATCCCCAAGACCTCACTCAACTCTGCTGTCTACTGACTCTCTCACCTGGTTTCCCACATGCCTCAGCTGTACCCATCTTTGCCGTGGAGTTATCAAGTCTGCCTGATCTTCAGGACAAGGCATGCATGTTTTCAATGCAAAGAGCAGAGCACAATCACTGGCTTCTCCCTTCAAACCATCTTGTTTCAATCCCACACACCCCCTAAAACAAGATTGCAATTGACAAGGCCCTTGCTTTAACATAAGCAATGACATTTGGACTGATCCAGGGCCATAATTCTGCTGCACTCACTCCTATCTGTGCTTCTGGAAAGGCTGCAGGACCTGACACTCTCAGATGCTATCACCATCCCACAGTCAGCAGCACTGACTGTGATTTACCCTGGGCCCCTGGTTCCAAGCACTGCTTCCCCCAGGGAAGACATGTCCCCAAAATATCTAATTTCCAATGAACACTTCATTTCAGAGGGAAGTCTCAAGAGGTTAGACTTCAAAAGAATATAGGTTGTTTGCTATGAAATATGAGATTAGAGGATTTGAAAAAACCTGCAACTATTGCAAGGTCCTTCTCTAAGCTGGTAGGAAACTGCGTCACTAGAAGTGTGTGCCTTGATATGACAAAACTGTTTCCAAATTGGACTTCCGAATTCCGCTTTGCAGCCCACCGGGATGACTTCATACCAAACTCATCTCTCTTACCAATGTCTTAAATAGGCCTTAAATTTGGTGAGAAATAATATTAGCAGAAGGGCATGGGAACCCAACAACCTGGGTTTGAATCCTGGCTCCATCATTGGAAACGCAAATGCTGAGGACCTAGGTCAAGTTTCTGAATCTATCTATGCTTCAACTTCCTTGTCTGTAAAACTTTGACATTGGGTTGTGGTCAAAATCAAATCAGAAAAACTTGTTGAGTCCTTAGTATGTGGTGTGTAGTAACTGTGCAATAAATATTACCTCATTATTATGTCTCTAATCGTTATATTGTAAATAAAATAAAATAATCAACTTGTAATATGTATTCCCTTTATGTTAGCTTTATTTGTCTAATTAGATAGTAAGTTCAAGAGCACAGATGATACATATTTCTCTTTATTCCAATGATCCCCACCACCCCCACTACCACTCCCCATGAGCCCAGTGCCTTTTATACAAGACATATCCAGAGGTTGGGGTAGACGGGGGGGCATATTGTAGTGTAAGGATAGGATGCTGTGATGAAGAAATCACAGGCTCCAAAAGAGACGTGTTCAATTTCTTACTTATAATAATTAATGACATAGCCAAGTTACCAAGCATCTCCTTGCCTCAGGTTTACAAAGTATAAAATTGGGATAAAGTGACCACCTCATAAGGTAGCTGTGAAGGCAGAACATTCGCAGTGAGGAGCTCATCATGGACACCCAATAAATGCTTATTTTCTTCCATTTCCCTCCCTTTCACCATTAATTAATTGATCAGATCAGTACAAGGAGAGATTGAAAAGCATGAAGAAAGTGGCCCCTACTAGAAAAAACAAAGGAAGGTGGTCCAATTTCCCAAAGGCACATACCATGAACATCAAAACAAGATCAAATCCTAGGTACGCTCCTGGCTGCCTAGCACCCAGACAGTGGATTCCCAGTGCCATTTAGAGATGGGTCAACTGTCATCAACACAGGCTCCTCAACAGCAACAGGGAGTGGAGGCCTCAGAATCTTTAGGAAGTCTCCCCTTGATGATTTTAGAAACTCTGGATAACGTGTGTAAGAGAACACCCTATATTTCTTCTAAACTTTTCTTTCCTTGTTGCCTTCCTGCAGTTCTGCTATCCTCCAGACACAAGCATGCCAGACACAAGATGTGGGCTAGCTGGACCTACTGGCTTGACTTCATGGAGATCACCCCAAGTTTTCATGGAACCACAAAATGTTCGTGCTGAGAGGAGATGCTCCAATAACCTCACCATAAAGATGAAATCACAGAAAAGTTCAATTGCTGGCCCATGATCACATACCTAATCAAGGACAGAAGTGAAATCTAGACCTGTGCACTTCTAACTTCCTCGTCTTTCTGATGTTTCTCATGCTCTGAATTCCAACACTTACTTCCCCAGCCTGCACTGGGTGGGATGTGATCAGTCATGACATTCTAGGTCTAAAATCAACAAATTGAAGACATCCAGCAAAAGCCATTTCCATCCGCTTCTTTCTGCAGTACAGAGTATTCTATGTACTCCTCTCCCATGTGCTGCCTGTTTTCCAGGGCTGAGATGATACCCTGAAACCTCTTCACACGAAGGACACAGAACCCAACTGGACAGCCACTCTGTGACTCCAACATGGACGTCAGTGGCTTTACTATAGGGCTGCATTCAATGAACTGAATTTTTTTTTTAATTTTAGTATCTACATGGCTCTCACCAAACTGCCTTAAAATAACCAGCTGTGCCATGTTTTCTCTTCTAATTTGACAGTCATTAGAACAACTCCTGAAGAACGGAAAATTCTTCAGGGAAGGGCTCTCAATTTCGTAAACATTTTAGGAGGGGTAGAAGATAAAAACATTTCAAGTTGAAATATCATGTATGGAAAGGGTTGGGACATGGCTGAAGAAGGAATCTGACATGCATTGAATGCATATGTACCAGGCACTGGGTAGGGTGAGTGCTCATGGCTTATTGCATTTAGTCCTCACAATGCTGAGCAATGAGTGTCATAACCACAATGTTATAGATGGGAAAATGGAGGCTTAGAAAGATTGAGAGACTTGCCCAAAGTCATACAAGGAATTTGTTGTATAGCTGATATACTAGTTTTCTAGGACTATTGTACCAAATTACCATAATCTCCGTGGCTTAAAACAACAGAGATGTATTCTCTCACAGTTCTGTAGGCAGAACTGAAATAAAATGTTGGCAGGGCTCTGCTCCCTCTTTTACAGGAAAATACTTTCTTGCATTTTCCAGCTTTTGGTGGCGTCAGGCATCCCTTGGCTGGCAGCTGCCTAATTCCAATCTCTGCCTCTGTCTTGACATGGACTTCTCTTCTCTGCCTGTCTCTCTGCTGGGCATTTCTGATAAGGACAGTTGTCACTGGATTTAGGGTCTACCAGATATACAGGATGATCTCATCTCAAGACCCTTAATTACATTTGAAAAGACACTTATCCCAAATAAGATCAAATTCATAGATATCTTGGGTTAGGACAAGGATATATTTTTGGGGAGGGCCACCATTCAACTCACTATAGCAGGTTTTAAACTCACGCCTGTCTTACTTATATATAAATACTCCCATTTACTCACCACACTGTCATGTGATTTACTGTTTTTTTTTCTTTTATCTGTTTCCTCAAGGATGGCTGCGGCCAAGACAAAGATTCCAAGGAAGCCACAGCCACAGTATAGAGAGAACATGGCCCTCCAAATGCCCAGAGTTACCCAGAAAGCTAGTGACCATGTTGAAAGTCAAGCTCCCCTCCGTCCTGCTATTATTGTTCTAAGAACCAAGAGAGAGAATTGCCCCCTGAAAGATAACTTGCCATTGCCTCTAAACATCAAAACAGTTGATGCCTTTGAAAAGTTCAGCTCTCTTGCAGGAGTAAAAGATCTCTCGGGTGTCAACTTAACCTATAGCCAGCCCCTAATAAGTTTAAGATAAAAGGCCAATACATTCGAATAAGATTCAGACACAGTGTAATAGTATTTGTTACTAAGCCCATCTAATTATATCAGTCAATCTTTATTACCGGACCCACAAATGCAGAGAACTCTATTATAGTCTCTCTTTTTAATGATCTCTTCACTATCTGCCTCCTCAGACTCTACAATAAATTAATCAACTGCTCGCAATCATGAGTAAACATCGACTCAATTAAGAATTGATAAATAAACAGTTCGCTCCAAGGCTTGTCCTAATATGGAGGGGAGTACCACTGGGTGCCTGCCAGGGCAATGCTCCGCAGGGAGTGCTGAGATGTGGACAGCTCACTAAGGCTGTGTTCCTTCTGCTGTTGTTTACAACAAGTGTTCTGGCTGTTGGTTTTTGTTCCCGCCCTGTGTGCATAAGTGGAGAAGAACTTTTCCTTTCTGGGTCTAAATTTGGAAGAATTTCTCATCTTATTCTTATTTGGCCCTATAGAGCATCGCGTATCGTAAAGAAAACTGGTAGAAAAACAGTGAAATGCAAGAACTGTGCACTCTGCCATATGCAACAGTAAAGCAGAAAAAACCCCTGTACATGTTAAGATGCAAAACTTGGTACTAAATGATTACATAATTGTCAGGAGTCAAATTGTGTCCCTCCAAAAGATAAGCTGAAGCTCTATGCTCAGTAATGCAGAATGTGAGTTTACTTAGAAATAAGGATGTTACAGGTGCTGTTAGTGAAGACAGGATCATGCTAAGTGAGCCCTCAACTCCAATGTCCGGTGTCCTCATAAAAAGACAATGTGGAGACACAGAGAGAATGTCACACAGGTAGAGAGAGTCCTGGGGTGACAGAAGAAGAGACTGACATGATGCATGTACAAGTGAAATAAAAACAAGGATTTCTGGCCATTTCCAAAAGCTGAAAAGAAGCAAAAAAGAATTCTACCCCAAAGTCTTCGAGGGAGCATGCTCTGTGGGCACCTTGATTTTGAACTACTAGTCTCTACAACTAATTACTACTATCTTAAGCCACACACTTTGTGGTACTTTGCTAGGGCAGCCCCCCAGAATGAACACAATGATTGATTACATAAGAATAATCCAGCAAACATTTTAAAGAATTGTTAAATAGCACACACCATACCAAGCATTTTATAGGCATTAGCACATTGAGTTTTTAGATGAACCTTCATCTTATAAGGTGAGTCCTTTTATCCCCACCACACAGATGAGAAAACAAGACTGACTAAGACTAACAGTCCCAACATCACAGAGCTAGTGAGTGGCAAGCCTGTCTGATACTGGAGGCAAACACTTAGTCTCCTGAGATATTACACCATAAGCCCTACCAGGAAAGGGGCACAAGAGTGTCCTCCACCAGAGTGACCCCAGTTGTGTTTCTTGAGCCCAAGGGTTCTTCTGTCGCATATGTAGAGGGTGAGGGGAAGCCAGTGACTACAGGAGCCACCCAGCATTCCACTGCCACTTCAGCTGGCACCACTCCATGTGCATGTTTTATATTTTCAATTAGCACACGAGATATGTTTAAACCAAGTTTTCTGCTGCTTAGAAAAAATGCTTAAAAACTATTGCTATATAGAGGCAACTTTATGTCCATACAGAAGGGATACTAGAATTAGAAAATTGCCATTCTGCAACTTATACTGAAATGAGGGTCTGAGGTCACCATCATCAAAAGATGCTCAAACATTAGGTGAAAGGTCCGTTGGAAACATTACCATGGAAGAATCAGGCAGACACCATTTGAAGCTCCCACTTGTGGGTCTCATAATGTGGTGCAACAGGAAGTGTACAGTACCTTGTGCAAAAAACAATGGCACTTGAGTCTAAGGAATCTCCTGATGTACACTAAGTTAAAGTGTGTGCATGGGAGAGAAGGACAGCTTAAATGACATGGTGAGGATCCACCAGCCAAAACCAGAATGTAGCTCATTCTCAAGACAAATGGTTCCATTCCAAAAGAAAAAATAAAACTCAATGCACAAAAACAGAAAGAGAGAAGATGAGGGGGGGAAATCAAGGGAAAGGGGACTATTAAAAAATAAAAGAGATCAAAGAGATATAAGACCCAAATAAAACATATGGACCTTGTTTAGACCCTTATTCAAACAAACTCAACACCAAAAGATATTTTGGAGACAATTGGGAAAATCAGAATATGGATTGAGCATTAGAAAATATCATGGAATTGTTTTTAATTTTTTTGTTAAGTTGAGATCATGCCATGGTGATTGAGTTTAGGGGGGAAATGGTCCACATTATTAGAGAAGTTTAGTGAAATACATTGAGCACAGTGACATGAAGTCTGGGCTGAGACTGGGAGGAAGGAGGAAAAATCATGGCCTATCCCCTGAAACCCAAGGAAGCAGCTGCTTTTGTTGAAAGCAGGCCTCCCCAAATTACCCAAAGTCATTACCTAGGAGGAAGCATATCCCTTCCTCTGTTGAGTTTTGAGAAGTGCTTAGAATTGCCTAAAAATACTGTGTCAGCAAAGTAAGATGTGAGGGAAGAAAACTTGCCTCCCGAGGCCTGGGTTGAGCTGATCTGATTGGTGGAGCTTATCCCTCCTCTCCCGTAATACCCGTTTGCTTAGTTCATGATCAAGACTACAAAAATGTTATTACAAAATCAATAATGGAAACATATACCTCTGCGTTTCTGTGTTTGTCATATGCATGGCCCATGGCAGGGCCTTTCCTGCTGAGGGTAAGGGTGTAAGGGCGGTATTGCCACCACACACACCTCTTGTTGTGATGTGTGATCAAATGGACTAACTTACAGAAAATGCTTAAAATAGCATGCCTTCAGTAAATGTTAGCAACTATCATCATCATGATTACTATTATTATATTGTTGGTTTTGTACAATCTTGGCATTGGACATTCTCTGTGTGTTCCCTTTGTGTTAGCTTTACTTGTCTATTAGGAGAGTTAGGAAAGTAGGCTCAAGGACAAGGATATCCTTATGTATTTCTTTCTACCCTTCCCTCTCCCATGACTACATGGGCAGTGGTGTGTACACAGCAGGTTTGCCATAAATACCTTTTTAAAGGCATATCCCTTTAATGTAAGGGCTATAGGACCTGAGAACAAAAATGGAATTTAGAAGCAAGAGAAGTGAGTTAAATTCCTGGTTCTGTCACATAATAAATAGTGAGCTTGGTCATCTTGCTAGATGTCTTTGAACATCAGTTTCCAAATAAGTAAAATGGGGACCACAGTGCCACCTCATAAGGCTGTGAGGACACAGATGGATTCTAACTTGGTTGCTGACCCACCAGAAGCCTCTCTCTTCCTGTCTAGAAGGGGGTAGAGACTGTTAATTGACAGTCCTCTCTAAGGATGAGCTGCAAAAGGCTGTACAGAGGCCACGTGCAGATGTTGCTCTGAAGGTTTGTGTCCCTTTCAATTTCACATGCAGAAGCCTAATCCTCAGTATTAGGAGGGGGGGCCTTTGGGAAGTGATTAGGTTATGAGGGTGGAGCCCTTATGAGTGGCTTCAGTGCTCTGCTAAGAAGACACTAAAGAGCTTGTTTCTGGCTCTCCATCATGGGAGGGAACCAGAAGGAGGGTCTTCACCAGACCCTGACCATGCTGGCATCCTGATCTTGGGCTTTTAGACTCCAGAACTGTGAAAAGTAAATTTCTGTCCTTTAAATTACCCAGTCTAACATATCTTCTTATAATAGCCTGAACTCAAAAAGAACAACAACAACAACAACAAAAAAAACAGTTGTATAATAAACATGTACTCTTGCTCCCCTAAATAAAAAGTTGGTTACTTTTTTGTTTGTTTGTTTCATTGGCATCAAGGCCATCTGCGCTGGAGTCCCTGTGACCACCCAGCCCGGCCCACTGGCACCAGAGCTGGGCTAATCCCCTGGTGCTCCCACTTTGGAAAAGACAATGTTGCAAAGACAAAGAAAGGTGCAACCCTCTTAACACATCAGCAGAAGCTACCAAAGTCATCGGAAAGAGGGGGGAAATCAACAAACACTATTTTAACTTCCCTTAAGTTCTCTAACTGGAATCAGGTCTAATTTACATCTTATCACAAATAACTGATAACTTTGGGTCAATGATTCTTTTCTCTAGTCTCAGCTTCCTCATGTCTAAAATCAAAAGTGTCCTTAACCTGAGCCTTTCACACCTATGGAATTCAAGGGATCTATAAACTTTGACAGGAGAGAAAGTATTTGTATGTAAATATATCATGTATAGAGATATCTTTATTTCTACTAACTTGTAGGAGAAATTTAGCATTTTCTTTGATTATAAGTGTAAGCAAAAAATATCATTGATAAAAATCACAAATATTGTCATGTCACATGATGGCAGAAATCCAAAATACTTTTGAAGTTCACCACTACTTTGTAATTACAGTAGCTGTTAGACCTCCTTTTAAACCTTATTTATGTTAATAAAGAAACATATCAATGATTAACTCATGAGTTTGATTTTTACATAGTTTGATTATAGTGTTTCAATATACTTAACTTGCATTGTAATCCTATATATTTGATTTTGTGCATTTAAAAACCACTGGTCTGAGAAAGGGTCCCTGCGTTTTACCAGACTGTTAAAGGGATCCAGAGTACCGAAAAGGTGAAGGACCCAGCAGGGGAATCCAAGATCCCTACCAGAGATGACTTCACAACTAGTTATTTGCAATCCACACTGCTGTTATCTGTTAATTGGCTTCAGTGATCCTCACTCCGCTCTTGTAGGGTTTAAGACTGTGGGCTTTGTCTGGGACCAGACTTCCTGGGTTCTAACCTGCCTCTGGCCCTGGATGGCTTTGTGACACAGCAGGTTAATTGGCCTCACTGAGGCTAAGTTTCTTTTTTAAAGTAGAGATCATTCCATCAGCTTCTCTGGGCATTGTTGTGAGAGATTAGTAATACACTTTAAAAAATGGTTAGTGCAGAAATCAGCAAATGATTACTGACGTTATTCTTGTTAGGTTTGTAACATCCTGGTGTCGGGTTATTTTAAACCGTATCACTTAAAGGGACAAACCTTGCCCAAACCAATTCTACTATTAATCAGGCTCTTTGGAATATGGCCTTCAATATTTCAAGGAACAAACAAAAGATATACCAATAGAATCATGAAATAACGAGAAATCATTGGGTTTCAACTCTGTTCTAAACTGTCATAGAAGAACTACCCAAGAATGTGATACTTTGTAAAACTCCACACTGAGTTCATTTGACTAGAACTTCCTACAGAATTCTCTTTGCTCTGGGATTGTATATGTTTTACCCCTCACTTAATTTCCCTCCTGCAGTTTGTATATAGAAACTGATAAGGAAGTCCTAATCTCAAACTAACTGCGTGAGAGATTTTGTGGATATAACCTTAATGTAAATAATGCAATCACTCCCTACAAACTGTTCCTGTCATAAGGCTTTTGTGATAATAACTACAGAAGCCACTTAGAGACTTTGTTCACCATTAGAGGGATGCTATCTCCCCTAGCAAGGATGGTTTTATTACTTTGCATAAACTTCTGAGGTTTAAAAGGAGCAGTAGGAAAGTTAGTTCAAGGCCCCTTATGACTTCTTTTGTCCTGCAGAGCTGGGGAGGAAGAACATCACTGAGGTATGAAAGGCTGTTTATTTACAGTCAGTGCTCAGATCCTTGCCTTTTTCATAAAAGGCGAGGAAACCAGCAGGAGAATTACAATACCCAGCACCTCCCTGGGTCCCTCTGCACTCTCCACACTTGTGTATTAAGCAGCCAGGCAGCTGTTGAACAAGTACTATCAACAAAGCAATCTTCTAGCCCTTTGATTCAGGCTATTCATATCTTCTGCCCTGAAATAAAATGACTTTCACAATTAAAACACCGAAATCAATGTGGTATCTATTGTCATGTCTGCAGGAGAAAAGCTTTAATTACAGCCATAGTTAGATAACACAATCATTACACCTCCTTAATCTCAAATATAAAACCATCACCCTCTGAGTACTTTGCCACCCTTTCTTTGATTTTTTTCTTTCCTTTTTTTTTTTCTTTCTTTTTTTCCCCCCAACATGAATGGCTTTTTATCTAAGCACTTCAATTTGCATGCCTTTGCTCGGAGGCAGCTCCCCATGATATGTTAATTGCAGATTGCTTTAAGTACTAAAAGATTAACATAAAACCCTTTGCAAACAAGCTAATAGTTTATGATAATTTTTGCATGGCCTTTGTCTGTCTATCACTGGATTGCCTCTAGCTGTAATTTTATAAAGAAGCTGTAAAATATCATTTAAACAAGTTCATTTACACATAATTATTACCAGAATCACATTATTCAATTTAGATACTCCAGCCTATTAACAATCCATGAACTAAAATGTAATTAAACTATTTTCCTTTTATGAACCTATTCATTACAATGTGTGGGAGATGGATCTCTCAGTTTCACTGCAAATTTCAGCACTTTGTTGTTGAAATTGACAAGTCTGGCACTCATTATGTACTTTTAATTATATTAAAAGTATTGCAAGACAGCTCAGATAAAGAATATATTTAGAAAAGAATGCCTGAAAATGCCAAGATGGTGTCATCCCTAAATATATATTTATTTTACTCATGCATTTTTCCCTCTTAACCATGAAAAATAAAATCAGGCTCCTTGTTTTAATTGAGATTTTCATAACTTCTCTTAGTAATTTTTCTAACTTAAGCCAAGGATAAATATCTAGTTAGTTGTGTTTATCATTTTTTGTGATTTCTATCTACTTTTTAAAAACTATAGTTGAAATTATACCTAAATAAGTATATTCTCCCAGAATTTATATACAGACACACAATTACCTTGAATATGAAGGATGCCATATTTAGGATTTGATTCAAAAATTCTGAACAGCTTAATTTGTGGTACAGCCTTTTTACTCTGTGGGAGAAAACTGCATTGATGGGAAACAGGTCCTCTGTTTTGAAAGGGTCAAGTTCCCTGCTTCTGCCTAGTGATTCCCAGGTAACTCAAACTCTCTCAGTTAGAACAGACCTAGAACAGACCATATAAAACTGGAAGTTTAAGATTGGCTGTTGATGGACATCCAAGTCAATATTAATGACACAGGGCATCCCAATTTGGGTACTTACAAAGTAGCTATCAAAGAGGAGCCCCACAAAATCCTGAGCCCAGCCTGGGCCACCCCCTAATCCACCCACCCACCAAAGCCTCCCACCCACATAGACATACTTGGTGCATCATTGTCCAAAGCTTTGCTTGCCATTTTCCCATTTCCATCCTCCATAAAATGCTCAACATCTCCCTCTGATTATTATCGGGATTGTATTTATGCTTCACGGATTAATTTATGACCAACAATTTCCATCAGGAACTTTTCTGGCCCTCCATAGTCCTCATTGACTGAACTCCTGGAAACACTCACTAGGCATTGAGCACACTGATTGTTATACAGGTAGCTATGTGCTCTGTGAGTATCCCTTCTCTGTTCAACCACACCGTGGGTTTGCCTTCTTAAACCTCTATATCCCTCTTACAGCCTAAGGGTGCCTTATACTTGGCCAATATTTAATTAAAGTACAGTATGTGCTGATCAGATATTAAAGCCAACCACTCTCCCTTTTTCAGAGAGTCACTGTTGGGTCACACTGTGGAAGACCAGAGGACGTGCCCTGTGATTCCTTGGCAATACCCTAATTTAGTCACTCCTTCTCAGGGATAATCTCAAAGAAGAAATGTGGGTGATTATAAGGATAGCTTCATAACTTGGCCAAGAGCTCCTTGAGAAACAATAATCACCCTAAAACTTTCTGGGCTTCGGGAAATTTACTACTGTCTACCTAATCTGCCTTTTGAAAATGGGTAATTTGTAATGAAAGCAAGACTCCAACTTAAGTAAGGGAATGGGGAGAACACCAAGAAGCAATGGACTTTACAACTCCTGCCTAAGAATAGTTTTAGAGTGATTTTTCAAGATCTATAAATAAATAAACAAACAGACAGACAGATGGACAGATCTGTGGCCAGTAGTTCGGACTATTTTACTGATGTATTTACTGAGATCACTCACCGGATGGACAGAATCTATGGGGTGTAGAAGAGCAGACTGGTCACTGTCAACTATGTCTTCTCTTTGTGGCATAAGAGTTATTTCAGGCTGGCTATTTTCAAGAAACGGTAGACAAGGGAGCTCTGAAAGCCAAGTGTAGGCACACCTCATTTCATTGCATTTCACTTTATCGTGAAAATTTTTTCACTTCATTTTGTACAAATTGAAGATTTGTGGCAACCCTGTGTGAAGCAAGTCTACCAGTGGCATTTTTTCCAAAATGTCTCTGTATCGCAATATGCTGATTCTCCCAATATTCCAAAGTTTTTTATTATTATTTTATTTGTAACGATGATCTGCGATCAGTGATCTTTGACATCATTATTGTAATTGTTGTGGGGCACCACAAACCATGCCCCTGTAAGTTGGCAAACTTAGTTGATAAATATATGTACGTGTTCTGACTGCTTCACTGACTGGCTGAGCCCCTGTTTCTCTTCCTTTCTTCAGGCCTCCGTATTCTTTGAGACACAACAGTATTAAAATTAGGCCAATTAATAACCCTACAATGATTCCAAAGTGTTCAGGTAAAAAGTAGACTCACAGGTATCTCACTTGAAATCAAAAGCGAGAAATGATTAAGTTTAGTGAGAAAAGCGTGTTTAGAGATGAGGTAGGCCAACGGCTAGGCCTCTGGTGCCAAACAGTGAGCCAAGTTGTGAGTGCAAAGGCAAAGTTCCTGAAGAAAATGTAAGAGTGCTACTCCAGTGAATACACAAATGATAAGGAAGCCAAACAGCTTTATTGCTGATATGGAGAAAGTTTTAGTGGTCTGGATGGATCAAACCAGCCACAGTATTTCTTTAAGCCAAAATGAAATCCACAGCAAGGCCCTAACTCTCTTGGAGGCTATAAAGACTGAAAGAGGAGAGGCAGCGGCAGGAGGAAGGTTTGAAGCTAGCAGAAGTTGGTTCACGAGGCTAAAATGTAACCAAATCTTGCTCGTCCAAATGGACTGAGGCAGAGACCTGGGGAATCCACACCACTCTGTGACTCAGATACTAGGCAAAGGCAATGTGACAGGTGTTCTATAATTTTTTTTGCTTCAGCATATGTATTTCTCTTATCTTGGACCTCACAATCTTATTTGTTTTATTCACTAGTGTACATTAAAGTCTGGCACAGTGCCTAGACAACTCAATAAATGTGTTAGAAGTTAAATTAATTGTTGGATACTTAACACACTAGTTGGGATTTTACTACACAGTAGACTCTCATCAGAACCAAGCACATCAAATACTACAGCACTTCAAAGAAATACCGATTGAAATGCTGGGATTAGGTTTTCAATCTTCTTGAAGATAAGAGAGTAGGGGGCAGTAGGAGGGGCACAGCATCCTCTCATTGGCCTAGTGTAGCATTTTTGATAGGTCCTCCTAAGTGCGGACACACAAAAAGGGCAGGGGGGGGAACTCTGTAATAAATCTGACCAAAAGTAAACTCACAGGTTGATTTGATCTTAAATTCCTAACTGGGCAGGTCATGGAGGGTAGTCACTCCTCAGCCTACGAAAAGGTTTATCTTTGCCTCCAGCAAGTCCTGTGCATTGTTTTGTGCATCCAGGTTAACACACCTTTGAAATGCCAGAGCATTCTCTCTTTTAAGAGGACCCCTCCAGACATAACGGCCGGCCTTCAGGGGAAACGCATAATCTCGGTTGCAGTCCTGTACTTTCCTTTCTTCCACCTTCATGTAATTGTTTTATGGTCCCTCCTAAATTCCAAAAGCATAAAATAAACAGAAAAACTGTCATTCTCCAGGGCATTTAAGATCTTGCTTCTTGTATGTCATCAGTGTGGCTTGAATAAAGTTTTGGCTCTTATACATGCTTTTTCTACAGGTTTGGATGTTTCCTACATCAGTACAAGCATTATTTAACTCTTCAGGAGATTATATTTATGTTTGACTTTGCTTGTTTACTATCTGGTTACAGTCCGGACACAGTAAAGTCACGTGTTAAATTGTAGATTTTTGTGTAGACAAAAACAAAAAGCAAACACGAACAAACAAAAAAGTCCTAGAGGTCAGTGTTCGGTAGGTAGAACATTGATCAGTTCTTGCCTAACCTAGCGATCCTAGCCTAACATTGTTTTTTAAGTCTATAAACATCCAGTCCTCAAAAGCTCTTGGGACCAACTTTACCATATTATTGGTACCCTCATTACTAAGTTAAATATAGTAATAATTTATAGTATATGTGTTCATATGGTATTTATGTGAGTCACATATTTTATTTTTTGAAAATTATACTTGACAGTGTCCCAGGACAGGGCTTAGTAACCTCTGTGATGCTGAGGGAGTCTTCCTAATGCATAGGCCACAGCTTTTAAATTCTGACTTAATACGAATAAGAGATGCCAGGGGACAGACACTTAAGGTGACAGGATGGTGGGCAGGTATGTGATCACCCAAAATCTTCGATGTCTGGTAGACAAAAGCATAGGGCTTAAGGTCAAGGGATTGCCCAAAATGAAAGAAAATCCCCCCAAAGAGAAAATGAAAGAGGATGGGGCTGGAGCAAAGAGTGGACAAGTGGACGTAGAAAAGACCTCGAAGACGGGCATGTAAAGGGGCCTCAGGGGACTCTGTTTTGATATTTATGCCCCAGAAGAAAGGCATTCCTCTTCCTTAGAAGAAATGGTTCAACCAGATAATTCTGGAGGTCTTGTGTAGCTTGAATATCAAATATGCCAATGGTTCCTTGATTGAAATTAATGGGTCTCTTCCCATCTCTACTTTCCCAGGGCCCTTAGATGTTGACAAGGGCATTTCACACCAACTTCCTCCTGTGCTCCTGCTACGTTCTACTGTGCTTCTGTTCCCATGGGACTATGTCTAACACCAATCTTCAGAGAAACAAATTCTCTCTCTACCAGTGTAGACATAAAAATTTCCCTAGAGTTGAGTGGATGTTCTTGCTGTGGTTTGTTTTTTGTTGTTGTCGCTGTTTTTTTTTTTTTTATTATTATTATGCCTCTTAGCTTTCTTCTCACCTGCAATTCTCAGACTCCAGGAAAAATAAAAATGGGGACTTGAATCCACTGACTGGCCATTGGAGTGCCCCACGCCCCAGCCCCCAGTGGGGCTGGAACCCACCTTTGGAGGATCCAAAGGGAGACCTTGACTGCACATTTCACTTTTCAAGTTTTCTGCCTACCTACCTGGCTCAAAAAAACACACTGCCTCTTGGATATCTATAAGTTGTAGTCAGCTTAACTACATTCCCCTCCATGCCTGGGGGAGAGTTTCAACCTCAAACAACTTTATTTAAACAATTTCGTACTTAACATGTTTTTCTCAGTGCTTCAAATCCAATCACTCCCTGCGTTGCGGGGAAGAACTGCTACAGGACAAAAAGAACAACACAACCTGTTTTTATTTTAATATCTTCCGGGTCTCTCGGCACTGCCATCATTTGGGCTGTCAGCCCTTCACCGCCCGAGGTGGCTTCCCGCTCTCTGCAGACAGTCTGCCTCTCCACTAATGGCACTGTTCGGGCAAGGGGGAAATGCAATTTTCCACTCCATTACAAGCACTGTGTAAAAGGACCTCTTTTCCTCACTGCACACAGATAAGGACCTAATGAAATTCTATTCACTAAGTATTACAATAGCCAACTCCACTGCAAATACAGGCGTTCTAAGTGCCTGCCAGGCCCCCAACTCCAGAAGTGATTGCCACTGAACGTCCCTGGATTGGATCCCGTCAGGATGAAAAACTATGGGGTAAGCAGGGAGAGACTCTGGGGGGAAAGGAAGGTAACAAAGATGTCAGCAGATCCTTGTCTTTGGCTCTTGCTTCTAATCACCACGCCTGGATGGTGTTTCTTATGGACCCTGGTAGAAGCTTGGAATTCTTATGTCTGGAAATAGCAACCTTGGGAGAGCCAAAGTGCCCCCTGAGAAATCTGACATCACATACCCTATAGAAATAGGTAGCAGAGGTGAGACATAAAGGGAACGCACAGTTTGCATTCTAAAATAAAAAGTAAAGGCAGACGAGGTTCCTACCAACAGTGTAAATCTCATGCAATGCTCGCGATGAAACTGCTAAAAGCCAAAATTACCTTTTCATATCTGTCCCCATTTCTACCCGTGGTCCTGTGATGCCTATATCCCTTTCCCCACGTGCTATTTCCCCATTGAAGCATGGTAAAGCTATACCAAAGTGACGGAAAAGAAAATCCCCGTCCCCTCCCTCCCATTTACAGTGTGAATGTCCTCATGGTGCTCTGGGGCCCCTGGGGTTGAGTTGTGTTCTCCCTGCAACCAATGCCTTTCCTCTGCGAGCAGGTCTGAATTTGCCTCCCACCAGACCTCATCACTCTCATGGCCCTGACCTCCAGTTCGATCCTGTCGCAGAGTTATCCATTCACCAGAGGAGGCCTGATGAAAGTCTCGTCCAGTAGCAAATTGAGAGGCCTCTCCTGAAGACACAATGCCTTGTCATTAAAGCATTAATTGTTAATGTTGCGTTTGAAGGTACAGGCTCTGTGTATGCAGGATGCAACTTTGGGACACAGGCCTTTGCTATAAAATATCTTCAATCATGCAACAACGGTGCTCCTGTATCTCAGTGGAGCCACACAACTAAGCCATGAGGAAAATAGAAAAATGCAGTCTTATCACATACATATATGAATATACTCATACAAACACATTTATTAACATACATATTTACATGTATATCCATTTACATAAAAAATATTTTCCCTGTATCCCATTCTCATTTGCCACCTCAAAGGCACTGATTTTAAGATGGTCCATGTGGACCTTGTTATCATGTGGATTTTTGAAAAATGTATTTT